>CM041781.1:89224513-89350878 GCA_023374045.1 Limonium bicolor | reverse complement strand
TCAGATTCACCAGAATAGATGAACTCAACCTCAGGCTCGTCATGAACCTAATTTCCTACCATTCCACTTAGGCACCCATAGGTCCTACTTTACATTTATCAATTTAGGCACACAACACATCAATCTCATTACATCTCTTTTCATTTTTAGGACCCCGACACCTTAGATGCTCGGTCTAGTTTGACATCATTTTCACATTTTAGGTAGTCAACGCCTTAGAATAGCTTGACATTATTTTCATCACTTTAGGTAGTCAGCGCCTTAGAATAGCTCGACAGCATATCATCATTTCAGGTAGTTGGCGCCTTCGAATAGTTCAACAACATTTCCTTCCTCTTTAGGTAGTCAGCGCCTTCGAATAGCTCGACACAACCCCTAGATTTCGAACGGCACACGGGGTCTTTTATGATCCAAAATTTTGGGGTATCACTCAATCATCAACTAGCCTTTTCACTTCCATTACAAAGTCTAGTTGACGGGGGGCAATCTGGTATACCTAAAATTTTAACCCCCCCGGAAGAGAATCTCTACTAATAGGCTAGTAGCGAGGGTTCCCGGTTCGATCGGCACATTTCAGAGTACTAGGGACAGCTTAGTCATCTTCAGGGGAACTTTCGTAATTTTTCAAGGCTCCTAAGCCCCTATAGGCTTTCCCTCTCCTCCAAATAAGGGTCAAATCAATTCAAAATGCTTTGAAATTTTAACCCATGATAGAGGATGACATTTGAAGCATAATGGCGTTGGAATTTTGATTTTTCGAATTTCCAATAATTTTCTAGCAATTTCTGATTGGATCTGACGAGAAATTGAATTTAAAAATATTCCAATATCCAAAAAATTCAATTCCACTTTATAAAAATCAGAAATATCATCCTTTACCCATGTGTAAAATTTCATAATCAAATTCCTTTTGGAAGCCCTTGAGCTAAAACGTCGGTAAATCTTGGTTTTTACCGGATTTTTCTATTTTTAAGGAAGCCTATATAAGGAACCTTATCCCATGATCAAATCAGAACCTCAAGAACCCTAGACCCTCAAAGAAGGCAGCCGTCTCATTCTCTTCATGTTTTTACACATCCAAGCACCAAAATCACATCAAAAATCCCCCGAAATCACCATCTAAACACATTTTTCAACTCCCAACACATCAACAATCATCAAACATCAACCAAACCACCTCCAAAACGTGAAGAACACCTTCAACAATCAACAACCAGAAGCTTGGGTCGAACTCAATCCGGAACCGACACCATCGGAGCCTCTGAAGAATCCCGACGTGAAGAATCCTCCTGAATTCGAAGTAAAACAGGTTACAATTCTACTTTTCTAACTCTCCACGACCTTATTAACTCTCTGTCAAATTTTGGGATCAAACTAACCTTTTTACGCTTCTGTATTGCTAATTGCTTTTGTTTCTGCCTTGTTACTTGTTCGTCAAGTTTTGTACATAATTCGACTTCAAACTGCAATCTTTCTATTACTAACGAATTGTATACCTTTCAGGCTACAGTGCAAAATTTTGAGCCGAAAACACCTTCGGGAACCACCATAAAACCCCTGTCCGTGGGTGGTCCGGGATCTCGGACCTATGGTCCGGGACCACGGACCGTGGCCACGGACACCCACGGACGGCGGCGTTAGGTTTTGCTAAACTATGTCCGGGCCTACGGACATCCTGTCCGTGGCCCCGGACTTTTCAAATTTTTGTTTTCTGTTTAATTCGACTTTCATTTTCACATAGGTTAACTAGGGTCCGTGGTTACGGACATTAGGTCCGTGGCTACGGACGGAAACAAAATTTGACCTAATTTTGCCTCCGAAACCCTAGTTTAGGTAGTTATATTTCACTTTTATTTTCTGTCAAAAACGCTAAAAAATAAAAAAACAGAAGCGCACACTTAGGTTAAAAACGACTTTGTAGTAAGCCGTAAATAAACCAAGTAGAGGAAAAACGACCTATGAAGGGTAATGAAAGTAATTTGAACCCTAAATAAGCCGAATACCAAGCCCCCGAACCAGAACTCTACCTTTCCTAATTTACTCTAGGTCAAAATTAGGTGACGACTCATAATAGGTTCCAGTGAGCTAGCTTAGGTTTTAATAATTATTGTTATATGACATAGTTATTAATCTTAGGTTATAGTGGACCTAAAACCCGGTTAGATCCTGATCAGCTTTAATCAACATAGGATAGGGTTTAAAATCGAGGCTCACAGAATGTAAGATAAGAGAGCGGCGTTAAATAGGCCGTTGCTCCGTATATAAGTCTCGGTTAATATATCTTATTATCCTATGCTACAACGTTTTTCTTACATTTCTTATAATAACATATAAGGTAGCATCGTTGTCGCTAGTTCGTTTTATATATATGTTCATATATACGAACAATACAGTTACCACACAATAGCAATAGTAAAGCAACAATAATATACAGTTCGTGCATATTAATTCACACAATCAGACAATTAATCTTATCACAGATTTTTCTCACGTCTGAACTGAGGAAATCCTCAGAGACAATCAAGCCACATAATAACATGGCTTTCACCGTAATATACGCTAGCGTGACAATGTCACGCTTATCCGACTCTCCTCGAGAACTCTAGGGATCTGGAATACCTACCATACTTGTAACACCCCAACCGCTAATCCTTCCATTATCCCCTAATCGTCTCCGTACTTACTCCTACACGCAGCGGATACATACATACTCCCGGCGGGTGATACAATGCCGTTAGCCATTCCAAGACTAACAAGGCTACTACTACTTACAGTATCGGTCTGAAGATTAGAATATAGCGAGTAAACTTAAATACTTACATTACAATTCCAAATACTTACTTACAACTTTGATTACCGAGTATCCAAAAGTACATGAATTACATTCCAATCCTACAAGTCTATTCAAAATCATGAGTTTATACAACTACTCATCCTTACCAGATTCACATTCTCAAAATCCAAAAGGGTGTACCACATGGTACCCCGCTACTCAAAAAGGCTTAAGCCGTGTACAACTCAGTACACCATTTTAAAACTACTAACTACTCTCAAAGAGAATTCATCCGGGACCTTACTCGACCTTCAAGTCTCACGGGTACCTGTAAAATAAAAACAGTACCCCAAGGGCTCAGCTAAACGCTGCATATGAAATTCGCATACCCCGTACTAGCGAGGGTACGCCGACTACTTGGTCGAATACATGCGGTTCAATTTACTCATATATAATATACATGCTTTATACACAATATTAGTACATCAGGTGGTTAGGAATTAGTAGAAGTCATTACTTCCATACCAAGGGTTAATACATTACACATCCAGCTACTCGTACACTTCAATCTCATCCATTCATTTCATTAATTATTCAAACTAAATGTTCAAGATAATACAACGAGAACAATATAGCTCAAACATAAATAAGTGCAATAAAAGTCCGATTCGTGCATTTATCTTATTTTGATGATCACTTAAGCACACAAATCAGAGTAACCAGGTTAGGATACAGGGCATGAGAAAATCATACCGTTCACCGTCGTACTCGAACTCCGATTTTCCTTCAGTATTCAACTATCCAAGTCCTATACATACATGAAGTTGTATGGTCAATGATCTATTATTGACCCAACTCATCCTTACTTTACTACTTCCATTTCATACTTACTAGTTCTTTATATTCCATACTTGATTATAAAACATTCTTTTCTTATTACTTCTTTAACTTGCTTTCTTACTCATGTACTTATTTTCTTACCATTACTACTTCATTAATGGTGTACTACTACATGTATATATATATATATACACACAGGTGATTACTATTTTTTTTCTTTTTTTTATATGACTCGACCGACCTTACCCAGGGTCGGACCCAAGGTCGGTCAAAGTCAGTGAGTTACAACATTGGAAAATTCAAGCCCGACCGACCTTGCAAGTCCGGTCCCCCAAGTCAGTGTGTTACTGGGTTCGAAGTTTATGACTCGACCGACCTTGCCAAGTCCAGTCCCAAGGTCGGTCGAAGTCAATGACTTCTGGTTTCACAATTTACGACTCGACCGACCTTGCCAAGTTCGGTCCCAAGGTCGGTCGAAGTCAGTAGACTTCCGTCTTTGTAAATTTAAGGCTCGACCGACCTTGCATGAAATACCCCTAAATTAATTTAAATTAATTTAGGGGATTTCTTTTATTAAAAGTTTAATTATTATATGGAATTATGAATATTAAATTATTATATGGAATTGTGAAATTTATTTAGGGGTTTTCTCCTATTTAACCCTAATTATTATACATTATTATATAGTATTATGAATTTAATAATAAGATTTATAAGTCAATAAATATAGGGAAAATTTGTAAACACTCCAACTATGTTATAAAGATTTTAGGAAGTGTTTGGAACATTGTTTTGAAACATAAAAGTCAATATAAAATTCTAGAAACCTTAAAGCTTATTAAGCCTTGCTAGAGTTGACTTTTTGAGAATGGTCAAACCAGGCCATGAAACCTATACCAATAAATAGGTTATGGAAACCATGAAGATCGATAAAAAAGACGTCAAAAACGGATCATCCTAGCCAAAGTTATGCTAGATTGAAGTTTTGAGTCAAAATTTTTAAATCTGCCACGTGTCAAGCTCACACGCGCCACACTTAGATTTTATCCCACGATTTTCGGAACCGACTTTGCCCTAACTTGTGACCTCCATAACTTTCTCATATTTGGAATTTTTGAGTGCTGTCTTTTGCATTCTCTTCTCCTTAATCTCCTCTTTGCAACCATAACTCACACTAACCCTAACTCATCCTAAATCAACCGTAAATTCGATCCAAAGTAGCCACCCTGCAAAACCGTAACTGCAGTTTCCAGTTTTTCCCTTCGAATCAGGTAACTTCGTCTAGCCATAACTTCTTCGTTTCTCATCCAAATTTCATGTTCTTTAGCTCGTTTTAAAGAGCTCTAATCCCTCTACAACTCTCATGTTGATGACCAAATCTAATTCTCAATCATATGGAAGATAGGCGTCTAAAGTTC
Organism: Limonium bicolor; assembly: GCA_023374045.1. Taxonomy (NCBI): domain Eukaryota; kingdom Viridiplantae; phylum Streptophyta; class Magnoliopsida; order Caryophyllales; family Plumbaginaceae; genus Limonium; species Limonium bicolor. The sequence continues at coordinate 89,345,847 of CM041781.1, read as the reverse complement.
CGACCCCGATCTGGTCGCGTTTTTCCCAGAATTTTTCCAGAAACGAGAAGGTAAACTCGTAAGTTTCGGGTTCGATTTCTTTCTTTGTGTTGCGAGTTAGGATGAGTTCTTGCTATCATTGTGTAGAGCTAAGTTTCCTCTTTAGATTAAGCCCAAGAAATAGTTCTAACTCACTCTATACTGTAAATTATAGTGTTGCAAAGTAGGCTACTCAATCGAGTTGTAAAGGGGGCATTTTTCCGGAAACCGAAAACAATTCCTTTCAATTCGAGCAATTCCGGTAAGTTTTCTTCAAATTCCTTCAACCTTGCTAAACTATGTTACATTATCGGTCAAAACCATGATTCAATTGCATCAATTACGCTTTAGATTGAGTGAATTTGGGAGAATCGAATTCGAAAACTCTTAAGAACCCTAACCTCGAAATCGAATTCGAAAACCATTGAATACTGCATTATAATTGGGGAAATTGGTATCATTAGAAGCGTAATTGAATTTCGAAACCATAGAAACAAGAATCACTCAATTTGGTTCTGTAGATTGTGAGAAAAACGGGATTTAGTACTCGGTTTGGTAATTGAGTTCGCTGATGAACTCGATGCACAGGGGCCGTCCGATCTCGTTTTAAGAGATTGGACGGCCGAGATTAAAACATACCAGAATTAGTTTATAAGGGTTTTAGTAAATTCCAGTAAATAGTCTTAACTTGTTGGGTTAAATTTAAATATCTTACCGAAGGTATTTTGTCTTGCAATTTTAACCATAGATTCCTTATTAATCTAGTTTATTTTGATGTAAATTAATATGGTTTTGGAGTTTTCAAACGTAAGTTATGAATTTTGCAAGTTACGGGTTTTCTGGAATTATTTGGCTAAATTAAAAAGATATTTTTATGAAATAAAAATTTTATAATATTTCTAAAATGTTATAGTTACTGTATATTAATTTGGGATTTTTTGGGCAATGGTAAAAGGTTTTAAAAATTGTGTTTATGAGGTTTTCATAAGAATAACCTATATAAAGGTTTTAATGTAACCAAAAATTAAAGTATGGTTGTTAATTAACTTTTAAGCTGGGGAAAATAGGGAAACTAAATTAACATTTTATAACAGTAAGTTTATAAATGTTTGGGTATTAGTTTTTATGAGAAGTGAAATTATTTACATATATGTATATATACTTATTTAAGTAGAAACTCATGTAAATCAAGGAATTTAATTATTCTGCATTTTATTTATTATTTTATATGGGAGTTAATATTTTTAATTAAACTAAGGAATAAATATATTATTTTTACGCATTTATAAAAAAGGGAATAAAGTAGCAACTTAGAGTAAAACAAGGAACTAATAAATTAACACTTATAATAACTAAATATTATAAGAGCTAGAATCCTAAGATATAGTAAAAGAAATACTTTATGAACTATACTTGGAATACAGTTAAAGGTTGTAGTAATAAGATAGTTTAAATATAATGGGTTACATAGGGGATGTTTTAATTAAATGTCAATACAGGTATACGTATATGTATTAAATAAGTAAAGGGAAACACTTTATTTTATAAACCGTATATCGGTTGTAGTTATGCCTAAAAGTTATTAAACATAATTAAATACAATAGAACTACATAAATAATGTTTTGAACAAATCCTAGTATATATAAATATATACACATTAAACATAATAGAATTAAATACCTTATAGGAAATATAATACGAAGGAATTAATAAGTTAAACTAAACCTCTACATAATACTAATGGGAGAATATTATATGAGGTGGTATTGAAATATAACTTAATGTTTTAAGATAGAATCATTAAAGGATTATGATATAAAACTATATTAAACTATGATTAGGAGATTAATCTAAATATAATCCTTAAGTTTCTTAGAATTAGTTAAGCCATATAAAATACATTTTTACCAATATTCAGGATGTGAGTTTATAAATAAGTGATGTACATAATAGTTAAAGATTTACAAAAGGTTTGCAAAGAAATTTGATACTTAAAATCATTGAACCTTTAATTATATGAAATAGGTTACATAAGAGATTATATTGATTTACCTTTTGACACTGGAAAATTAATGTGTCATTTGAATATAAGGTATGGGGATTTTTCAGAATAGATTATCTTATTAAATAATAACAATTTCACTTACGAACCAGAATTTAATTCTTTGATAAATTCTACCTTATGTAGATATTTGTCCATCCTAATACAATAAAGGAAATTAATTTATTAAGTTATACCTTTGAAACCTTTAGGTTTTTGTAAACAATTTATAACGTATTTAAGACTTAAGTTTAGTATAAAAGGTTTATACATAGCCTATGGAGGGAATGTGTGTAAAAATAGAACATTAGGAAATTAAATGTAAGTAAGGATACATAAAAGGTTATCTTAAAACACCTTATTATATAGTTATGATAAAGTAAATAATATACCTTGTGGATACTAAATGTTAGAGTTCGATGAGTCTAAGTTAATTATAATATGGTTATTTCAAGATGAAAAAGTAACATCTTATGACAAGATTTTTAGATGGTTGTAATTAAAGTTTTTCTGAACTAAAGATAAGATAAATGAGTTTAGTAACTCAATTAAGTTATAATAAAATGCGCCTACAACACTATGATTCCAAATACAAGATGTAGATCTTAAATAGGTTGAGGGGAAGACTTAAACATAATGGATTATCTAGTAGATATTGGTAACTTACATAATCATTGCATTGTGAAAATAGTATAGTATTCTAAGATGAACCCATCATAGGTCATAATACAATGTTTATTCTGATTAGGGATAAAAGTATTGAGCCTAATTTATTATTGAAATTCTAAGATTGATTATATAATATAAAACACATTTATGATATAAAGGTCTCAAAAGTTTTAAAAGTGAGGATTATGGTTAAGTATGAATAAAGTGGATAAGAGTGGAACAATTAACAAGTGTTGGCTAGAATACATCCCTTGATCTTGCAACCTTGGGCTATACAACATTCTAAAACAAGTCAAGGCTATGCTTAACAATTAAGCGAAGACTTACAAAGTTTAACTTGGGATATAAGTTATTGATGATATATTATCTTTAATGTCCTCAGAGTGTTGTTGAGTGTTTGCACGAGTCTACTAGAACTGCTACAGCGTTATCCAGGTACGATTTCTCGTACTCAGCTTGACGTGTTTTGGACTTTATGGAATGTTTTGTACGATTCTCGTACTCAGCTTGTTGTTTTGGACTCTATGGAATGTTTTGTACGATTTCTCGTACTCCGATCTTTTTGCTGATTGACTGTGGAATGTTTTGGAAAACGCTAACTGATTTAAAGAGGAATTTCTAAAAAGGAATTGGTTGTGACTAACTCAGCTTGTGTGACTAACTGAGCCTTGGATGTGAAACTCACTTGGGTATTGGTTCCTTCTATTTGGTGCCCCGTTAGACATTGACTGCTTAGGGTTTACGCTTCTGCACTCTGTAGGACTGAGTGTTTTGGTATTGCTCTGGGTAGTTGGTGATCTAGTGGGAATTTGGAAAAAGGGTCAATCCTGGAAATCTTTTCTTTCGACGTGCACGCGTCTTCAATGGTAACAGTGAGGGGCTGTATATCCCCTGTCCCAAAAAGGGACTGATAGACAGTGAGGGGTTGTATATCCCCTGTCCCAAAAGGGACGTGATAGACAGTGAGGGCTGTATATCCCCTGCCCCCAAAAGGGGACGTGATAAACAGTGAGGGGCTGTATATCCCCTGTCCTAAAAGGACGTGATTGGCGTGGGGGCCATCTCTCCCAGTTGAATTATTCCACTCTTGAGTTCTTGATTCTTGGTCTATCTTATTATTCCTAGTCTTTGTGACCTATCTGAGTTTTTTCTACTCCTAATGGGAATTGGGTTTAACTAAGGAAATGGATGTTCACTAACACATGATGTGATTGTGTTTCTCACTAACTTTACCTTTTCTATCATTTATCTTTATCCTTAACTTGTTATCTTTGGCTTGGTGATTTTTAAGTGCCTTGTTTCCCTGCTTTACTTTCAAGAGTTTAATTTCAAGTTACTGTTTATTTTGAATAGTTATGTTTTATAAGTTTGTTTTTGGAGAATTGTACCAGTTCCATTCCAGGGGACTGACCCGCCCCTTTTGGGGTGGGCTGCTTGGTTTCATCTTGCAGGTACGAATTGATTTACAGGTGGCCACGAAGAGAATGAGCGTTTGGGATGGGACTAGGTTTTGTGGAGAGTTAATGTGTTTAATTTCTATTATGTTTGTGTTAAGTTTTTCTCGAGTTCAGACCGTAGCTTTTGTAGATTGTAAGTTGTAATTGGTGAGGTTTGGTGCCGGGTGTTTGGAACCCGATGGTCTGTAATCGCCTTAGAGTTTTATTTCCGCTGTATTTATGGTTAATAGGGGCGTTACATTGCAAGTTCGGTCCCAAGGTCAGTCCAGCCCAGTACTCTTGTTTTAATTCTGTTTTCAGTTCCTTGCTTTCCCATTGCTTCCTTAACCTTTACTAATACATTCCCCACATGTTTAACACTCATTTGGTGCTCTAAACTTCTCTAAACCATCTACTAAACCCATATTTCATTTCTAAGTTAACTTATACAATTTTCTCACTTGTTTTCCAACACTTGCACCAGTTTTTGTTTCTCTTATGCTACAGATTTTTACTCTATCTTCTACCCTTCAATACTCCCTCAACTAATGCCACTCCTAGCATTCTAAATGCATTACTTTACATCCTAGTTCTTCCCATTACCTAGCTCCTCTCCAAACCTGTTTTCAAAGTGTTAAACTACTCACATTAAGCTTTCAAGCTCTCTAGTTTCTATGTAAATTTTGACATAGTCTCCCCTAAAATTTTAACTTTCTCACCACATTGTTTGTTCACAAATTACCACTCACAAAACCTGTTTATTCATGGGCATTAATACTCATACTCCTAACTTCACTACAACACTCCACACACTACAATACATTATATGTTTCCTACACATACATATTCATTTCCCAATGTTCTCCCAAGCTTTTAAATATCCTTTACAAGTTTCAAAAAAGTTTTATTCTCTTCCTCATTATACTATAACATAGCTACTACTCAAAACTACATACATTACTCATTTTTAACATACAAAATCTGTTACAATACATATATAAAACTAGCTCAAGGTAAGAGGTTTTACCTTGTATTCTCTAGTTTTTCTTTCTTTCCCTTTTCCTTTCCTTTCTTCTTCCTTTCTTTCTTGTTCCTTCTTCTCAACCGGTTCAAATGGAGTTCACACTCCAATGCTACAGCCCATACCAATACACAACAACTACTTAGAAAGTCATCCTTAACTAGCCTAGGGTTTATGTACTTGTTTAAGGTTTAAAATGGAGCATTACCTTCCAATGGATAGATGAAGCTTTGGACAGCAACAAGGCAAGATTCCAACTCCCAAAATGAAGCCAAAATCGGCTGGAGAACAAGGCACAAACAAGGCTTAATTTGAATTTTCGTCTTGCCTAAAGGAGCTAGAAAAAGATGGATTTCCAAGACTATTTTTACCTCAAAATAATAAGGAGATGAAGGTGCTTCTAATGGTGGTCTTCAAGCTCCAAATGCAGCACACCCATGGAGATGAAAGTGGGTCTTTTCGATTTTTGAAAAGAGGGAGATGCTCTCCTTGACAGGGGGAATTTAATGGTGCAGTTTTTGTTGTATTGGACAAGGATTAGGCTTTGAACAAGAGGAGAGAAGGAGGAAGTTAAGTGACACTTCTTCAAATCCCCATGGCTGTCAAGAGGGAGGAGGAAAATTAGAGAGGAAGGAGGAGGTGCAGTACGTGAGGGAGTGAGGGGGTAGAGAAGAGAGAGTTTCCACTTTTGCTTTTTACTTATTTTATTTGTCCTTTATCATATAAGGAAGTATTAAGAGAGTGAGAGAGGGGGCACAACCGGCCACATACACACACACACTCACAGCTTTTGATTTTTATTTTCAAAAGTGGACACATTAGTTTAGCTTATTTACACTCTCACCCACATAACTTCCCGGTTTTACAGTTTTTACTAACGGGACCCGTTTTCTGGAAGTTTCTTGTTTAATTAATTTTATTGCTTCTAACCTTCATTAATGTTTATTAATGACTATTTGGTTGACCAAAATCATTACGAGTCTATTTGACCCGCTTAAAGTCACGTTTTCCCGGTTTCCTCGAAAAATGCGCTTTAAGGTTGTTTGGGCTTTTAATCCATTTTAAGGATCTGTTTTCTTCGGGATTTGTTCCCTCATGTTTTTTAGATGTAATTAAGCCTCTAGAATACTTATTAGCCTAATTAATCATTATTTTTAATTACGGGGTATTTCAATACTACATATTAATATTTCATGTAAATAACACGATACGGTACTTCCGTACTATCTCTAATCCCTCCCGGCTTATTTCCCGTCGTTAACAAATCGTCGTTACTCGAGTTTCGGGTTCACTCGGTGTAACACCCCATCTCAATCCAAATGTGGTTTCGCAACTTAACAACATATATATATAAACGTCACAGCGGAATTCAATACACTCCAGGATCTTGCCACGGTCTGATTGACAGAATATACCGAACACTAGTACAAACCAACCTTAACTAAATACATATCCTTCTTACAATCCCCTCACAACCTATCATCTTACTAACTCAAATTGCCATACGAGTGTACATGCACAACTCGTAGGCCACACTTATCCCGTAACATTTATACCCCATCTTACTCTCGTGACGGCCGCCCCTGACGTTCACCTGTGTAGTAAAAACAGCCCCCAAAGGGGGTCAGCATGAATGCTGGTACGATCCTCTCATGGCCACCAAGCTAACGTGGCTACGACGACTAATTGTCGATAGCATGGAGGTTGATTAGATGCACAACATAATAGAAAGTGCAGTAAACAACAAACCAAATATGAACAATCAAAGTTCAAACATAACGAACGACTTAAATGCGTTCCCTTAATTAGAGAGTTTATTATTTAACTCCTTAAGTTATGTTCCCTCTTAATCTTAGTCCATCCTTATCTTACCTCAATCTTAGTCTTATCTTAGCCTTAGAAAATAACCATCCTTTAAAAAGGAATGGATGTAGCTTATCTCAGTTTTATAATACACAACCATCCTTAAAAAGGAATGGTTGTAACTTATCTCAACCTTATCTAATCTTAGAATACAAAACCCCTCTTCAATTAGAAATGATTGTATCTTACCTCAATGTTTATTTTTGTCGGGTCAGAAGCAACCCTAGCCAATGAGCTATTAACTCCATTGGTTGAATAACAACTTATCTTATAATTTAGGATTTAGGTGATCCTACCGCACCATCTTAATGCCACCTACCTTGGACTGTATGCCCAATGTAGCTGAGCCGGCAACCGACCCTAGGCAACAAGTCCGAAGACAAGTCCTTAAGCGGAAGTCGAATCTGCTATAGATACCGACCCCCTTTCCTTAGCATGCATGACCGGAGTCAGTCCCGAGTTCCTCACTCCCCCTTAAGTTCCAGTTAGTAGAAGTCTCAAGACAATGTTTTGTTAACCTCTTTCGGTTTATAACAAATATTAGGGAGCGTTCCTTAGTCTCACTCAATTCCTTACTAAACGTTGGTTAGTAAGTTCTCACGGTATGTTGTGTTGTTTTTCAAACATTGCACAACAATACAATAAAACATGATATCGGTTGCATGCTTATCTTGTTTAGTGAGCACACAAAAACAAATAGCACACAAGCCGAGGGACCTCGTTAGCAAGCAGGTCACAAGAAGAACTGTACCGTTCACCGTTGGTCGTTCGGTTGCTTAATCTCTTCCGGAGTCCAATTTCCAAGTCCTAAAACATTCATTCAGTTTTAGGTTGTTAATCACTTAACTCAATTCAACTTACTTATCTTACTTAACTTACTTAACCTTAATGATCCCCACCTAACACCTCTTAATCTTACAACTTAATCTTACCTACTTAACCTTAAACTTTTAAGCTTATACTTAACTTAATCCCCTGGGTCTTTGTACCTAGTAATCTTTGCCTCCTCAATGGGGTACCCTAATACCACTAAACTCTCTTAGGGTTTTTTTTTTTTTAAATCTTAAGGGTCGTCCGACCCACCGTCCGACCCACCAACTGGGTCGGACCCTTCCAGAAACTTTCGGGTTTGAAAAACTCCACTTGTCCGACCCATGTCCGACCCAACCATCTGGGTCGGACCATTCCAGAAATCCTTCCGTCTTTAAAACTCCTCCGTCCGACCCATGTCCGACCCAGTCCTCTGGGTCGGACCGTTCCGAACCCTTCACTGGCGTCTAACAGAGGCCGTCCGACCCAAACTTGGGTCGGACGCCACTAGAACAAGTCCAAAAATTGTTAAATCTTCACAAAACTTCTCCTAAAGCCTCCTAAGTGTTCTACATCATTTAGACCCTTAAACCCCACTTAAATCATCCTCCAAACTCATTAAAATAACCTCCAAAGATCTTCTTAAACATTTACTAAATTCTTGCAAAAACTCCTAACACTTATCATATAATTCCTTATATTCCCAACTTGCAACCTCACCAAAACTTCAACCAACCCTAGTGCTCCCTCCTTAACAGTTTGACCACTTCATAAACATCATTTTTCCATCTTTAATTCATCCATCTTTCCTTTGGTTACTCATCACTCTTAAACTCTTAAGCTTACTTATACATTTCTTTCCATTACCTTATTACCTTGACATTGTTCTTCATTTACCTTAACCATGCAACACCCTCCTTAGACATTTACACTTCTTTTATGCAACTTACTCACCATTCTCATGATCATACACCCTTATACGTTTCTAGTCATTTTCCTTGACGACTTACAACATTCTCCTACAATTTTCACTTCCATCACCCAAATCCACACATTACCATTTTAAACTAAACCTTACTAGTCCACCACTAACATCACCACCTCTTACACAAACTTCCCGAAACTCTCATTGTTCTACTCTTAGTTCATACCTAAATCGTCTCAAAGCATTATACATCATTTCATCCAGATTTTTTGCACAAGTCTTACATTCCTCATAACATGACTTTGGTGTGTTCAATACACCCACCAATCCTCTAATTTCCTCCTAGACAATTCTAGGTCATCCTAAACCTCAAGAACTCCTTATCTAACTCATTTCCACTCAAATTCCTCATAATGATCCCTAGTGAATCCTAAGGCATATTAACCCACCACTATCACTTAAACACCTTGTTTTCTACTCAAATTTCGCCATAGCTCCTCTAGCATATTATCATGCCCAAATGCTTTGTTTTCCTCATTCAACCATCTCCCACACATCAAGTTCTTCCTCATCCTATCTCATCACCCAAACCAACTCATTCACAACAAACTCAATATTTTGCAATAATCTTAAATTGCATAGCACTAAGGCTCTTAAATGACATGGCACTTAGGCCCTTAAATGACATGGCTCTTAGGCCCTTAAATGACTTAAACTTAAACACTGAATTTCCCACATATAAAAGCTTTCAACCTGCAAATACACCCATCAATCTCATAGTAGTTATAATGCTCTTAAAACTCATCTTAAACTTATATTACTAACTCATTCTCATTGGCTCCTTAGTCACAAGTTCACAAGCTTGTTTAAACTCTTTTTCCTAGGTTATATAACCCATTACCTAATGTAAGCCCTAGGCTACATTGGTACTCTTCTAAAACTCATTCCTTAAACCTTAAACCACTATTAGGTAAGTAACTTACCTTGTTTTCTCAAGCTTATCTTATCTTCCTCCTTAGACCTTCTTCATGAATGAATATCGGCCACCACTTAAACTTCCTTTGTCAATGTTCTAACCAATATTCAATGACTCACATGAGTACTAAACAATACACTAACCTCAAGGAGTAAACCCTAGGTTAAAAATGTGTTCTAAGGTTTAAAAGTGGATGATTACCTTTGAAGTCTCAAGGTAGACTTGGGCATTGAATGAAAGAGGACCTCCACTAGTCCTTGGTGAATAAAACAAGCTAGAACAAGGCATAAAAACAAAGCCCCATGAGTAGTAAATTTTCGGCCTTGTAGAAGAAGTGGTGGAAACATGGTTTTTCTTACATTTTCCTTACCTTGAATGAATGGAGAACCAAATGGGCTCTTCAAACTTGATTTTCCTCCATCAATGGAGTTTCCTCTTGGCACCAAAATGGAGCTTTGAAGGATTTGAAAAGATAGAAAGGAGGGTCTTGACTTAACTAAGACAAATATGCAATTTGTTTTGGATTTGGAGCTTGGAGTTGCACTTGGCAAGTGAATGAAGGTGAGGAGCCATGAATGGAGCTCTCTCTTGGTTTTGGAGCAGGAGAGGAGAATAAGAAATTGTGGAAGGAAGGAGAAATGAAGAGAGAGAAGAAGAAAGGTAACTTAAGTGAAGATATTTGTTATAAAAGGTGAATAGTCTTTGCTTTTACTTTCCTTCCCTTTTTCTTTCTTAATTTGATGAAGTCTTTAATGACTCATCCCTTAGAAACCGGCCCCCTCATTAGATAAGGCTAACATGGTCTTTGTTGACCAACCAATTGACTTATGTTGACTTAAGCTTAATTTGGCACTATTTGGCACTATTCACAAACTAGTGCACATATTTGTGAAATTTTTGATTTCCCATTGATTTAGACTTCCTAATGTGATACTAATTAGTACACATGTTGATTAAGATGTAATATGGGCATTTAGCCACTCAAAACTCAATTCCAAGACAATTTCTCAAAAAGGTGCTTTAAGGAGTCTTAAAGCACATTTTGTGTTTAAGCTTGTTTTTGAGCTTGGTTTTCTTTGCTAATTGATTTAAAATGTCCATTAGCATATTACTAAAGTCTTATAATGGTATTTGGGTGCTAATCAAAGTCACTCCAAGCTTAGAGCACGTGTTTGCCCAAATTGCCCTTAAGGCACTTTCTTGTGTTTTCCTTGGTTTAAATTGTCTACCAATCTTTCTAAGGCATATTAGCCTTACTACATCATAATTTGATGTTTACTTAGCATACTTAGGTTTGGGGTATTTCAATCTACCCCCCTTAAAAGAACTTTGTCCCCAAAGTTCCCATGCATCTTATCTTATTAGAATACATGTCTTACCTCATTCCATAGATCATATAGACCATACTTATGTATACTTAAACTCATTGAATCATTAGATCCACCATATGCTTATACTTAAATATCACACAACATGCTTACGCATGTATAGCACTCAAAATTCCCTTTGTTCCTTTTGATGATTAAAACATTCACATAGTTTCCAACGTATTCTCCCATGTCACCGGTCCGTAGAAAATGGCTCATTCGTCCTCGTCACCATGGGCCAGAATACAAAACACTCTGCTCTCCCCATGTCACCGGTCCGAAGACAAAGGCTCGTGCGTCCTCGACTTCATGGGCGAGACTCAGTAAAAAGGTAATCCTTTTTACGAGGTCATGTGAGGAATAACTCCTCTAATTAAAAAAAAATACAACCAACTCCAATTTCATTTTATCCTAATGCCTCTATCCTTAGCGTGATTTAATTGTGACCACTGGTAGGGAGTTTTTGGAATCATCCAACCCTGATGTGATCAGCATCAGTGTAGAACTATCCTTCCACCCCAATTTGTGTTCGGTTTCCCTTGATCCCTAGAAAATCAAGTTCCACCTCCCACGTCATTTTCAAACATCAGATAATTCACTCATGTCCAATTTTCCTATCTTCTTAGTTCTTCTAATCATAATCAATACATCTCCAAAGTGTGGACTCAGTCCATCAAACATTCCCAATTCATCTCTTAGTAATTACCTCAAGACTTAAATTCCTACTAAGTTCTATATCAGTCTCATACCAACTTCCACCATCTCATACCACATAGCATTACTATTTCCTAACTCATAATCATATCGAACAGTATCCCATTGTGTTATCTTATTCTTATCTCACACATAGTCTCATATCGACTCATACCTCATATATTCTTTATTTCTTAAGTCTCCTTAAACCTCCTCCTTAATTCTCTTAACTTGTACTCACACCGGAGTTAACAAGATAGGTACTTAATGTGTATGGTATTCACATCTTCTGTGTGCAATAGCCATGATTTTATCTCAAAATGTTTATGTAAACATATTCTCAAATTTTTGTGCTATGCACACCGTAGTTCATGTACTCAGTACACAAACATACGCTAAGCGGTTTTTGCTCTACCCCCCTTAAAATGGATTACGCCCACGTAATCAACATTATATCATCCTTGAACATAAGTTCAAGATGTCTAATTCTCACCAAGCATTCTAGCTTTCATGTCATCTATCTTACTTATAATTCGATCAGAAATGACTTAGTCTCTGTATCGAGGATTCTTAACGGTACTCATACCATTTCCTTAACTTAGTGTGATCTGCTAGCTTCCGCTGCACGACTCTGATAGTTTTAGGCTTATTTGCCTCTCTTATCCTTTTACAGTATTGTATATCTTTCTCCTGCGTGCTTATGGTTTAGCACTAAAGGTCCCTCAATGGTCACGTGTTATCTTTATATATACACGACCTTGATGAGTTGTAGCTCGTCTATCCAGTCTTCCTGGAGATCTAATGTCTGTATTCTTAGTGTTTTCTCAAGTGCCTAAATCGTTCTTCCCATCTGACCCTTGGTCTGAGGATGATTCTTAATCTGAAACTACTGTTTAGTGCTTATTGCACTTTACAGTTTAATCTCTTACATCTTAAGACATGTCCAATGTCTGTACCTAACAATCCGTGCTCTTCGCATTTCATAGTCCTTAATTATTTGTTCTCTGATTCCTTTGTGTTGTTGGTTCAACTGAATTCTTCTCTTCGATTGTTTGCGGTAGTAGCTGCTCTTGTCTGATCTTGCGTCGTTGTCCGTGGTATGGAATCGACTACTTCCCGTGTTCCTTACACCACTCGTCTACATGCATGGGGTACCTTACTGGTACATTACTACTTACCCAACTAACTCATAAATGAACATGTCAGGCCTGCAAGCCCCTGTGGGGTGCAGTCGTCCCACGTCTCATTTTAGTAAACTCATAGTGTCCGTCACACGTTTAGCTATTGCTAATTATGAAGTATTCTGTTGTCGATCTCCTCTTTCATCGTTCCATAATAACATTTATTGTTCCTCTTGAAGTTAATCAAGGGAAATCCATTTACTGTGTTCTTGGGTATGGTATGCTCTGGCTCCTTTCTGTATTCCGTATTGATTCGGTCTCTTAATATCTGAGGTATCTTTCCGTAGAGCCTCTTATCTTGTTTCTCATATTTATGCTACTAGGAATGCACTTCCAGTTCCTTAAGGAATGGGCAGTGTGCTTCCTGTGAAATCTTACTTAACCAGGTCCAGACTACTGGCATCAATGCACAGTTCGTCTACCATCTTATTTCCTTACTTATGCTGGTCTTAACTCATAAATCTCATTGCCTCTGTGTCGATATTTGACGGCTCATACATAATGGTCGCTTTACTGCGCACCATGACTTAATCCCCCTTATATAAATATTGTACTCACGACTACTACTACCGTGGTAGTTGGTCTTTACCACGTTGCCCATTGATGGTGCAACCTCTTACTCACTTATTCTAATGTCTTACCTTATACTCAATCCCTTCTTGGTGTAAACACACTAGGAGTTCTCTCATTCCGGTGTATGGCGGTTGCCGTACCGTGTTGTAAAATAGTTGACTCTTGATGTGAAGATGTTCTGCTTAAATCGCAGATTCGTAAATAGGCTGATTTCCCTCGCATTCTTTCATCCTTATGACATTGCTTACCATGTAATTTAACCGGTTCCTGAAGAAGTCATCCACTGAATCACAAGCTCTTCTGAGCATTGATCACTTGACGTGCCATAATGTGCACTCACAATGTTTATCTCTGACGATCACTAATTCTTACATCCCGGGTGTTGGATATGGGGTCTATCTCTGCAACCTTCCTTATTACTCAAGTGTATCTGATATGTTCTAAGGTAATCTCAGGTTTACAGTTTCCATTCTCTAACAAAAGCGTATTGCATCTCTAATAAGTGAAAGCCCTTTTGAGGGGTTCATTCCCACTCATGGCCTCACAACGAGGAGAGGTGTCCCCACCCTAAAAGGAATGGTTCGTTCTCCGCCCCTGTCCTTAGCATTATCCCCTTATTCTCATTGGTGCCCTTTCTGGCAGTTCTTCCCCAATCTAAATTATAGGTTTGGTAACCGTTTATATCTACGAATTGTAGTTCCTCATGGCTTAAATAAGCTCTCTTACAACTTACTGTACCTCGGCTCTGATGTGGTTAACATCCTCGGCTCGTAGGCTCTTAGTGCTTAATGCCTCAGTTCATTATTTGTACTCTTACTCATCTGTAGGTCATCTTATAGGTTCTGGTCCTTTGAACACTATCCACCGTTAGGTTACATACTAAATGTAGTATTGGGTTTCATGGTAAGTCGCTGCATCCTGCTTCCTGTTATGGCAGTTTATTCAGGTGATCTGAGGTTACTTTGTGTCTTTGACAATACTGTTTTTTTATTAGACTTATGTCTTTAGTGAATAAGGCTAAGTTCGTATAAGGCATTTGCCTTACGGTGTCCAAGTTGGATATCATCCTGTCATCTTATGCCTCCATCTCAATGCATTGTTCAACTTCCGTTGACTACGCCACCCGTTGATGATCAATCATACTTGGGTGTTAATTAGTTAGACAAACAGTATTAACTGTCATTCATCAGTTTGTTCGGCTCGACTATGCCCGCTCTGTGGGGGTAGTCCTCTGAGCTTTCCTTTTCCAGGGTTGTACGTCTTTAATCCTCAGCAGGTTATAGCTTACGTTCATTTTCTTCATCCTTGTTTTCTGGGTTTTCCAACATCTTCATTGAAGAATGCTTATTACTGGTATTCTTAGTGATCAATCCGGGAGTCTTATCCCATTCTTGTTGAAAGTTTTTTTTTATGTCGACGGTCTCCATCGTATTCCTTGTACGTTATCACTTATGTAGTGTTTTGCTCGTATTACCGAGCGATCTCTTAGGTTTTCCCCTTGGAGTTCGGGATTGGTGTTCTTACCGTACTGTCGGTTGTTGTTGTAGTAGGTTATACCGTTGCTAATATTTATATCTTTTAGTACTCTGTCCAAGTTCAGCTCCCTGCTGACTGGTGTATCACCTCATCTCATCATGGTTAGGCCGTCGGCCTTTCCAAGGTCTTATTCTTCTGTTCTTATGGATTTACAATCCGGTATTAATATGTGTTACAACTGTAGCGTTCTCCTATCTTGCCTTGATGGCTTTCCGTGTAGCTTAACCGTGGTAGCACTTGCTATGGCAAGTGCGCCATGCAGGATGGGTTATTGGTACAAGGTACATTGGTAGTGATACTTCCTTCTGATTTCCATGTAATTGGTAGTCCTCGGGACTCCTTCGATAATCTCTTATTTTGGATAACTGACCATCCGGCAGTTTCCTTGTCGTTTTGATAGTGCCATCACTTATCAGGGCGTTCCTCTTCTTGAGGGAACCCCTCATTATTTTCTTATGTCTTAATCCTCGCTCCTCTCTCCACACATTTTGTTGTGGTTACTAAGTAATGATTCTCCCTTAGGCACTACATCGTAGTCCTATTTTGGTATACAATTTGTATGAGTTTCCACCGTCGTTCGCGTTATGTCGGCCAGGTTTGTAACCCTTTTCATTGTATGGGGTTTGGAGTTCCCGGTTCTTAACTGGACTTTCCAGTAATCTTATTCCTTAAGCTTTGTATTATCCCATTGCTATGCTCATTCGGACCACTGTCCGGTACTCATGTCTCTTATCATTTCCTTATCCATTGCACTCGTAGTGCTTTCCTTATCATTGGTATTGCGGGTTATTTCGACTGCGTAGCATGTCGACCCATGTTGCCGGTAATTACCGTTCCCTTATTGATAGAATTCCATAGGTAGCGCCTGTTTCCCTGTTGCGCTCCATTAAAAACCTCCAAGTTCTCCGTAACTGTTGTGCAACAAGTTGTTTCTCGTATTGCTTATTGCTAGCTAACTGCCAGATCGGGTTTCCCCGAGTAAGAGAAGGCTTCCTTCTCTCTGGCGTTTGTTCCATGTATTCAAGGCTAGGGATGTGGAGGGCGGGTCTAGGTACTACGGATATCCGGTAAACACCGGGAAGTCCTGACTAACGCACCTCTCACTCTATCTCTCAACCCTTAACCCATAACTCAATCTCAACCTCAGTATTCTCCTAAGTTCGGTAATTCTTGTCTTCAGAGCGTAACTACGCTCTGATACCACTTTTTGTAACACCCCATCTCAATCCAAATGTGGTTTCGTAACTTAACAACATATATATAAACGTCACAGCGGAATTCAATACACTCCAGGACCTTGCCACGGTCTGATTGACAGAATATACCGAACACTAGTACAAACCAACCTTAACCAAATACATATCCTTCTTACAATCCCCTCACAACCTATACATCTTACTAACTCAAATTGCCATACGAGTGTACATGCACAACTCGTAGGCCACACTTATCCCGTAACACTTATACCCCATCTTACTCTCGTGACGGCCGCCTCCTGACGTTCACCTGTGTAGTAAAAACAGCCCCCAAAGGGGTCAGCACGAATGCTGGTACGATCCTCTCATGGCCCCCAAGCTAACGTGGCTACGACGACTAATTGTCGATAGCATGGAGGTTGATTAGATGCACAACATAATAGAAAGTGCAGGTAAACAACAAACCAAATATGAACAATCAAAGTTCAAACATAACGAACGACTTAAATGTGTTCCCTTAATTAGAGAGTTTATTATTTAACTCCTTAAGTAATGTTCCCTCTTAATCTTAGTCCATCCTTATCTTACCTCAATCTTAGTCTTATCTTAGCCTTAGAAAACAACCATCCTTTAAAAAGGAATGGATGTAGCTTATCTCAGTCTTATAATACAAACCATCCTTAAAAAGGAATGGTTGTAACTTATCTCAACCTTATCTTAATCTAAGAATACAAACCACTCTTCAATTAGAAATGATTGTATCTTACCTCAATGTTTATTTTTGTCGGGTCAAAAGCAACCCTAGCCAATGAGCTATTAACTTCATTGGTTGAATAAACAACTTATCTTATAATTTAGGATTTAGGTGATCCTACCGCACCATCTTAATGCCACCTACCTTGGACTGTATGCCCAATGTAGCTGAGCCGGCAACCGACCCTAGGCAACAAGTCCGAAGACAAGTCCTTAAGCGGAAGTCGAATCTGCTATAGATACCAACCCTCTTTCCTTAGCATGCATGACCGGAGTCAGTCCCGGGTTCCTCACTCCCCCCTTAAGTTCCAGTTAGTAGAAGTCTCAAGACAATGTTTGTTGGTTAACCTCTTTCGGTTTATAACAAACTAATATTAGGGAGTTCCTTAGTCTCACTCAATTCCTTACTAAACGTTGGTTAGTAAGTTCTCACGGTATGTTGTGTTAGTTTTCAAACATCGCACAACAATACAATAAACATGATATTCCGGTTGCATGCTTTATCTTGTTTAGTGAGCACACAAAACAAATAGCACACAAGCCGAGGGACACCTCGTTAGCAGCAGGTCACAAGAAGAACTGTACCGTTCACCGTTGGTCGTTCGGTTGCTTAATCTCTTCCGGAGTCCAATTTCCAAGTCCTAAAACATTCATTCAGTTTTAGGTTGTTAATCACTTAACTCAATTCAACTTACTTATCTTACTTAACTTACTTAACCCTTAATGATCCCCACCTAACACCTCTTAAGTCTTACAACTTAATCTTTCAAACTTAACCTTAAACTTTTAAGCTTATACTTAACTTAATCCCCTAGGTCTTTATACCTCTAGTAATTTTTGCCTCCTCAATGGGGTACCCTTAATACCACTAAACTCTCTTAGGGTTTCTTTTTTTTTAAATCTTAAGGGTCGTCCGACCCACCGTCCGACCCACCAACTGGGTCGGACCCTTCCAGAAACTTTCTGGTTTGAAAAACTCCACTTGTCCGACCCATGTCCGACCCAACCATCTGGGTCAGACCATTCCAGAAATCCTTCCGTCTTTTAAAACTCCTCCGTGACCCATGTCCGACCCAAGTCCTCTGGGTCGGACCGTTCCAGAACCCTTCACTGGCGTCTAACAGAGGCCGTCGACCCAAACTTGGGTCGGACCCCTGGGTCCGCCACTAGAACAAGTCCAAAAATTGTTAAATCTTCACCAAACTTCTCCTAAAGCCTCCTAATGTGTTCTAACATCATTTAGACCCTTAGACCCCCTTAAATCATCCTCCAAAATTAAAATAACCACCAAAGATCTTCTTAAACATTTACTAAATTCTTGCAAAAACTCCTAACACTTATCATATAGTTCCTTATATTCCCAACTTGCAACCTCACCAAAACTTCAACCAACCCTAGTGCTCCCCCCTTAACAGTTTGACCACTTCATAAACATCATTTTTCCATCTTTAATTCATCCATCTTTCCTTTGGTTACTCACACTCTTAACTCTTAAGCTTACTTATACATTTCTTTCCATTACCTTATTACCTTGACATTGTTCTTCATTTACCTTAACCATGCAACACCCTCCTTAGACATTTCCACTTCTTTTATGCAACTTACTCACCATTCTCATGATCATACACCCTTATACGTTTCTAGTCATTTTCCTTGACGACTTACAACATTCTCCTACAATTTTCACTTCCATCACCCAAATCCACACATTACCATTTTAAACTAAACCTTACTAGTCCACCACTAACATCACCACCTCTTACACAAACTTCCCGAAACTCTCATTGTTCTACTCTTAGTTCATACCTAAATCGTCTCAAAGCATTATACATCATTTCCTCCAGATTTTTTACACAAGTCTTACATTCCTCATAACATGACTTTGGTGTGTTCATTACACCCACCAATCCTCTAATTTCCTCCTAGACAATTCTAGGTCATCCTAAACCTTAAGAACTCCTTATCTAACTCATTTCCACTCAAATTCCTCATAATGATCCCTAGTGAATCCTAGGGCATATTAACCCCACTATCACTTAAACACCTTGTTTTCTACTCAAATTTCGCCATAGCTCCTCTAGCATATTATCATGCCCAAATGCTTTGTTTTCCTCATTCAACCATCTCCCACACATCAAGTTCTTCCTCATCCTATCTCATCACCCAAACCAACTCATTCACAACAAACTCAATATTTTGCAATAATCTTAAATTGCATAGCACTAAGGCTCTTAAATGACATGGCTCTTAGGCCCTTAAATGACATGGCTCTTAGGCCCTTAAATGATTTAAATGACTTAAACTTAACACTGAATTTCCCACATATAAAAGCTTTCAACCTGCAAATACACCCATCAATCTCATAGTAGTTATAATGCTCTTAAAACTCATCTTAAACTTATATTACTAACTCATTCTCATTGGCTCCTTAGTCACAAGTTCACAAGCTTGTTTAAACTCTTTTTCCTAGGTTATATAACCCATTACCTAATGTAAGCCCTAGGCTACATTGGTACTCTTCTAAAACTCATTCCTTAAACCTTAAACACCACTTAGGTAAGTAACTTACCTTGTTTTCTCAAGTTATCTTATCTTCCTCCTTAGACCTTCTTCATGAATGAATATCGGCCACCACTTAAACTTCCTTTGTCAATGTTCTAACCAATATTCAATGACTCACATGAGTACTAACAATACACTAACCTCAAGGAGTAAACCCTAGGTTAAAAATGTGTTCTAAGGTTTAAAAAGTGGATGATTACCTTTGAAGTCTCAAGGTATACTTGGGCATTGAATGAAAGAGGACCTCCACTAGTCCTTGGTGAATAAAACAAGCTAGAACAAGGCATAAAACAAAGCCCCATGAGTAGTAAATTTCGGCCTTGTAGAAGAAGTGGTGGAAACATGGTTTTTCTTACATTTTCCTTACCTTGAATGAATGGAGAACCAAATGGGCTCTTCAAACTTGATTTTCCTCCATCAATGGAGTTTCCTCTTGGCACCAAAATGGAGCTTTGAAGTATTTGAAAAGATAGAAAGGAGGGCCTTGACTTAACTAAGACAAATATGCAATTTGTTTTGGATTTGGAGCTTGGAGTTGCACTGGCAAGTGAATGAAGGTGAGGAGCCATGAATGGAGCTCTCTCTCGGTTTTGGAGCAGGAGAGGAGAAGAAGAAATCGTGGAAGGAAAGGAGAAATGAAGAGAGAGAAGAAGAAAGGTAACTTAAGTGAAGATATTTGTTATAAAAGGTGAATAGTCTTTGCTTTTACTTTCCTTCCCTTTTTTCTTTCTTTTTGATGAAGTCTTTAATGACTCATCCCTTAGAAACCGGCCCCCTCATTAGATAAGGCTAACATGGTCTTTGTTGACCAACCAATTGACTTATGTTGACTTAAGCTTAATTTGGCACTATTTGGCACTATTCACAACTAGTGCACATATTTGTGAAATTTTTTTTCCCATTGATTTAGACTTCCTAATGTGATACTAATTAGTACACATGTTGATTAAGATGTAATCATGGGCATTTAGCCACTCAAAACTCAATTCTAAGACAATTTCTCAAAAAGGTGCTTTAAGGAGTCTTAAAGCACATTTTGTGTTTAAGCTTGTTTTTTGAGCTTGGTTTTCTTTGCTAATTGATTTAAAATGTCCTTAGCATATTACTAAAGTCTTATAATGGTATTTGGGTGCTAATCAAAGTCACTCCAAGCTTAGAGCACGTTTTTGCCCAAATTGCCCTTAAGGCACTTTCTTGTGTTTTCCTTGGTTTAAATTGTCTACCAATCTTTCTAAGGCATATTCTAGCCTTACTACATCATAATTTGATGATTACTTACATACTTAGGTTTGGGGTATTTCACTCGGGATTAGTTATACTCGCCCGTTTGTTACGGTTCATGTATTCGCACATTGTATTACTTTTCAAACTAGGATAAAATTCCTAACAACCCATGTGATATACATTCATAGGTTATCAAGCTTGATTATATATATCCTTGTCTATATATATGTGTATACATATACGTATAACAATATAGTTTATTACTATTTGTTATTATTATCCTTATGACATTGTACTCTCAAATTCTCATTTAATTTGTGAGTTAGTCAATTTGACCTTCCTTGGTCAATTGGGTGACTTGTCAATGGTCTAGACCAACAAGGTTAAATAATTAATTTAATAGTACTTGAATTATATAATGCATTTACTTATGCATTCTTTTATACATAACAAGTTATTAAAACCTAATGTTGTACAATCTACTCTTGCACTTTATATTATATTCCACCATACTCTTTATGATTTCAAAGTCATATTATATAACTCTTTTAACCTTTTATTCCTCTCAGGAATTATAAAATACCTATATAATGATAAACCTTTTTATTCATGTAATTTCCTACACTTTGACTAGTTCCACTTCAATGACATTATTCCCTTTATGATTAATGTAACACTTGTAATATTCTTCACCATCACACTCCATACTTAGTATTATATGGTTATCCAACCATATTATATAATTCACTCCATATCATATATTTGTTTATATATATGAATTATAGGGCCATTTATTAAAATAGCATTCTTTTATAATATATTCATTCTTCCTTAATGAATATTAAGATCTTATAATTGTTACAACTCTTATAACATTATAAACCATATTATATAATTCATTTCTAATATTCCAAAATTTCGTAACAGCCCTTGAAATTTCTATTATTTACAAATTTACCACATTAATTATATAATGTTACATTATAGTCATAAACCATATATTATGACATTATGTCCTTATATCATTTATAACCTATGGTTATATTAGTTTGTAAAATTTCCGAACAGACCCCAATTCTGTCCAGAATTATTTCCCAACCTCCACAAGTTTCTTTAACTACAAATGACCCCTTTATTACATAAACCTCACATATGTCATAATAACTATATACTATACAATTATTTCTATTTAATTCCAAATCCAACCCTATTAATTCTCAAAATTTCACAACAGACCTAGTTTGTTTTAACATCATTTTGACCCAATATTTTTAGTATTTACACTTCTACTCCATTTGTTTTATAATTTCACAAATAACTCCATAATTAATATAAATTGATAATTAAATTATCTAGTCACCTAATTTGGTCAAGGCCACCACTATGGTCAACTTTGACCTTCCAAACAATGCCTTGACCCCATTTTTACTGTAATTACATAAGTTACCCCAATTTTTCTATAATTACATTTTAACCCCAAACTTTATAAAATCTCACAATTTCCATCTAAATTCATTTTAAACCCCAATTTTCGGCTATGTTCACCTACAAGCCTATAATTTTTTATTTACGTTTTTGGCCCCAAACCTTTAATAATTATAATAATTAATTTAAATGTTAATAAAGCATTAAATAACTTTATAAAATGGCCTAATAACATGGCCTTATTACTACCTTGAATTTGTAACATAAAATTACACTTAAATAATCTTAAAAATGCCATAAACTCTCGGCCTTACCATATCTTTTTGATATTTACCACATAATGTCTTAAATTTGACAATTATGTTACTTAATCACTTAAATGATTAGCTAAACTTAACTAAATCATTTCTTAGTCATTTTAAGGTCAAAATTGACCATTTAGACTAATCCACTCACGACAATATTTATAGCATATGATTAAGCACATATTAATTTGCTAAAAATGACATTAAGGTATATACCTTATATTATATGCCAAATCTCTTAATTCCTCCTTGATTTGGTCACAACAATTTGAGGTGTTTTTACTCAGCTTCTTAACATGATTTAAACCACAAGATAAAGATATAATTAAGCTCCAAACATGAGCTAATCAATGAAAATGTTATAAATCATGAAACATGAATTTGTCAAGGTATAATTACCTTAGATTAACAAGGCTTCCAAGGGTTGAATTCGGCCTATATTAGAAGGAAATAAAAGTATCAAAAGCTACTACAAAGTTATGGTAATTTGGATGATCATAACAAGGTAGAAAGCTAATAGGAGTTATCTTTGCTAATTCCTTAAGGAATGAATTTTGCTAAGAATTCGGCCAAACTTGAACAATATGAAAAGGCTTCTGAATAAAAAAGATAAGGGGAAGATAATGAGTGGATGAAGTCAAGGAATTCAGCCATTAAAATTTTACAAGTCAAGGTGAAGGGTTAAGGTACATTTTTACCTTAAAATTGATTTTTGGCTAACTTTGCCCTTTGGTGAACTCTAGCCGAGAATTCACCCTTCCTTCAATCATCAACTCACTGAGGATGAGCCATGGAAACAACATGGAGGTTAGTTCATTGTGTAGCCCTTGAAGAGAGGAAGAAAATGAGTTATTTTATGACTTAAACCATTACCTTATATAGTGGGAGTTGGTTTTCTTGTGAGCTAACTCAAGAACACTTCAATGGAGAGCTCAAGCAAGAAAGAGGATGGCTGGAACCAGAGGAAAGGAAAGAGAAAGTCTAGATTGTGACTTAAATGATGATAAAGTTAAGTAATGAATAGTAATATGGTGAATCATCATTTTATGAGATATTTTGTCAAATTAGCAAGGTTTCCTCCTTATCCCCTTTATGCTGCCGCCTTATGTTGTCAATGAAGAGGTCATTAGTTGACCATTGGCCATGCTTGGTCAATAAGACTCAAATTTGCACTATTTGGGTACTATTCACATTCAATGCCATATTTCTGTTTTTTTTTTTGAAAACTTTGAATTAGACCTTCTAGTGTGGTACATTATGTCACATTAGTATATTAAGGTGTAATAAAGTCCCTATACCGCCCAAAACCACTTACAAAGACAATCCTCTTAAAAATACGAGGCCGTATAAATGAATAGTGAAAAATACTAAAACCTAATATAAGGTCCGTATAAGTCTAAAGTTGCTAATTGTGAAACTAAGTAACTGCAACGACGTTAGTATGTTAATGAATTAGAATTGAGCTTGAAAACGCTCCTAGATGAACGAACCCGTTTAACGGTAAACTATTATACCCGGGTTAACCTAGGAAGAGGTTTAAGTTGAAAAGAGAACCAAATTAGTTCTAAGACACAGGATACTAATACTAGTTTGGTTACAGATCTAGATAGTCGGAGGCGTTCGGCGGAATAGGCGAACATGGTGTTAAGAGCTAGCCAATCCCGGTGTACGGTATATGATTCTTGTAGCTTGCTTGCTAACGGGGTCTACCTCGGTTTGTGTGCTATGGTTATTGTGATACGACCAAACAAGATTAAGCACGAAACCGATCTACTGTATTGTTATTGTGTGTCCGTTGCACACTAACACGACTTGATTTAGAGCTTGTTCATTAACTATGTTAGTACAATTGTATAAGGTTATAAATACTCCCCGCTGTTAGTTGGTTAATTATAACACCCCTACTACGCACTTAACATTAAATGAAATCGTAGCGGAAAAAATAACTAACAATAACTAAACGATTCGGTGCTACAACGCCGTCAACCACCCACGTGGTTAACAAGGCAAAATAAATACAAGTGTACCGGTCTGATGATCAGACTCCCGAGCATTAGATACTAACATCCACACATATATACATAGCCAACATACCGAGTATTTAATACAAACCGTCATTGTATACTGTACACATGAACTCCACCGTCAACTGTGTCACAAACAGTACCAAAATATGATGCCACGGGAGCACAGGCGCATCCCGGGCTCAACATCCAAAATAATCAAAAGTAAATCTACAGCCTAGAATCTACAGCCATTCCGCTTCCTCGATCCTCATCCTGCAGTAAAAATATGGAGCCCCCGAGGGGGGTCAGCAACCCTTGGCTGGTATGGTTAACGCGCAGCCCATCGGCTACCGGGATACGCGCAACCAATTGTCATGATGACATGGCATTCATTTTAACATATAACATATACATATGGCATAGCACATTATTGCATAGCACAACATCACATACACAGTGGATTTATTTTCCACAATAACAAACCAAGAGGGTTAAACAACACAAGAAGCTAGAGAATGGTTCACTCTCATGTTAAGCTTGTTACACACACATTACCCGTTCTGTTAGTCGAACGAGTAACTTAAATCACAGACGGTTTGGATTATGTGACCCGAACACACCACACAAACACATGTTCCCACTAAACCGATCATAAGTCAGAATAGGTAAGCTTGGAGGAAGCTAGCGAGAGATCGAACGCCAAATAAAGGAGAACAATCTTAACCCATAAGAGTCGAATCTGATACAGATATCTACTCTTAAACTTACATGCATGACCGGACAACCGGATTCCTCACTCCCCAGTTAGCGCTTGTTAGAAGTTCAACAGTGGAACTTAACAAACAGTTCATAAACAAGTAGTAAGTCATGTTAGACACACAAGGGAAATGAGTCACGTCATAACATCACAATAATATGAACAATTGTAAACTCATTATATGATTAAGTCTTATAACGTCATAAACATACAGAAAAACAAACAACACACAAGCCGGTGTAAACCGGTAGGCAACAGACTGCAAGAAAACCATACCTTGGTCCTTGCTTCGACTGGTTTCCACCTTTGGAGAATCCTATACAATTTAGTAACGTCGGTTAATTTAACGTACTAGTTCGTCAGTAGCTTATTACTTACATTTCTAGTTATTTTACTTCCACATTGGTTATAACTTCTCACCTTTTAAATTGTCACTATAACTCACCTAACACGTCTTAGACAATTTATAACATCATTTCTAACTAAGCCCCATCATTAGACATCATTATTTAATCTTAAATTCAACCTTAAAGGTGGTCCGGGACTTGGTCCCAATTAAGGTCCCGGACGTGTCATTGTAAACCTCTCGGGCGGATTTCAGGTAGTGGTCCGGGACTCCATACAGGTCCTACGTCCCGGACCAATGTAGGCAAAAACTCTCGGGTTGTTTTTATGGGGTGGTCCGGGACTTCATACGGGTCCTAGGTCCCGGACCAACATAGGCAAATTCTCTCGGGGGTAAATCAAGGGGTGGTCCGGTACTTCTTACATAACCTAAGTACCTGACCAAGGCTGTGAAGAATTCATCGGCCCTTTTAAATGCATGGTCCGGGACATTATCCAAGACCTAAGTCCCGGACCACTGCTACAGATTTACATTTTGAACATTTTTAAGTCTTGTTGCAATGGTTCTCCTTACTCATAAATAAACTTCCCAAATGATCTTAGGATATTCTAATGCCAAAATATCATCTTAAACACACCTAGTTCCTTGTCTAACTTGTTACTAGACTTTTCTCTTAAAATTCACAACACTTGAACATTTCTTACAAGGTTTCTAAATGGTGTTCTCACCTATGATAATCACTCCCAAAATGATTTCTCTCTCCAAATCATCTCCCAAGCATCTTCTTCTCCTAACCAAACTCCATGAACATCTTTACAAGTTTATAGCTCCTTCATGCAACCAATCACTTCTTTCCTTATTCACCAACATTACACAAGTCCTAAACACAATCTCACCATGATCTTGAAGTATCCCAGAACACTCATTTGCACT
The DNA here is from genome assembly GCA_023374045.1 of Limonium bicolor. NCBI lineage: Eukaryota > Viridiplantae > Streptophyta > Magnoliopsida > Caryophyllales > Plumbaginaceae > Limonium > Limonium bicolor. The sequence continues at coordinate 89,319,230 of CM041781.1, read as the reverse complement.
CTAAATCCTCTAAAACATTGCCTAAGTCCTTTTTACATCTTAGAATACCTTAATGCATGCTTCTTTCACTAGTAGAACACTTAACCTTTCAAAACACTTCCTTACTTCCTAAAACTCATTTTAAACACCTAAAACTTCTTATACATTATTTAAATTTCGACATGAACTCTCCTAGAACATTACCAAGCCAAAACACATTGTTTTCACCATTAAACAATCAAGAACACTAAAATTCATCAAGAACATTCTTATACACAAAACTTCTCATTTAACACTACATCACAATATAGTGCATAATTTAAATGCTTGGCACTTAGGCCTAAGTAACATGGCTCTTAGGCCCTTAAATAACATAAACCTTAAACACTGAATTTCCACAATATATTTGCCTTTGACCTGCAAATACACTCAACAATACATATGCCCTTTTACTAGTCTCCTTGAGAACATTTTACTAAGTCATTTACCATTGGCTCTTTAAGTAGTTTTAACAAGCAATATAAGCTCATTCCTCCTAAGACTTTAAACCTCATTAGGTTAGCACATTTACCTCTTTTCCTCACAACTTCTTTCTTGTTTCCTTGACTAAATCGGCAAGGCTTTTAGTTGCTTGTCAACTTCTAAACATTATACAAATGATAAAATGAGTATACAAGCTTTATGTTTCATCTCATTGTAAACCCTAGATTATACATTGTTTTAAAACATTAAGATAATTGTTTTACCTTGGATACAAAAGAGAGTTTGGATATGTAGCAAGAGAGGACTCCTCCTAGTCCATGAAAGGTTGGAATGAACCTAGAACAAAGCAATATAAAGAACCCCGTCAATGGTGATTCTCGGTCAATATACAAACATGAAGGAAATGGAGTTTTTATTTGAGTTTCCTTACCTAGAAGCAAAGGAGAACAATAATATGTGAAAAGGTGAGCTCAAGCTCCTTCCATGGAGATTATTCTTGGCACCAAAATGGAGCTCTTGAGATTTTGAAAGGATGAGTTGAAGAGCTTGATGAGACAAAGAGAATGGTGGTCTTAGTTTTTGATTTGGCAAGTGAGCTAGGAGATATAAGAGGTCAAAGATGGAGTTGTGTGTGGTACTATTGCAAAACCGTAAATGGAGAATGAAGAAGAGATAGAAGAGAGGTTGGAGGCCTGGGAAATGAAGAGGGAAATGGAGAATGAAGATAAGTTTACTTTAAGAGATATTTATATGTTAAAGCAATAGTAACTTAAGTAGTCATCTTTTATTTGTTTAACAAGCTAACAAGAGTGGTGACTCACCACTAAGAAAACCGGCCCCCTTAATGTTCTTAGGGGCATTTTAGTCCTTGTTGACCAGTTAAGTTACTTATATTAACATATGTTATAATCTAGCTTATTTTAGTTACTATTCACTAAAACAAGGCACATAGATGGAAATTTTTTATTTCCCATTGATATAGATCCCAATGTGATACTAAGTAGTACACATGTTAATGAAAGAGTAATGATGGACATTTAGCCATTCAAAACTCATCTACAAGACAATTTTTCCAAAAATGTGCTTTAAGACTCCTTAAAGCACATTTTGTGTTTTAACTTGTTTTCAAGCTTGGATTCTTTGGTAATTGGTTTAATATGTTCATTAGTATATAAATAAGGTCTGGTAAGCTCACTAGGTCTACCCAAGCTTATCCCAAGCTTAGAGCACATTTTAGCCCTAATTGACCTTAAGGTATTTATTTGTTTTTCTATGGTTTAAAAATGTTTACTAATGTTTCTAAGACTCTTTTTAGTCTTAATATGCCATATTTTAAATGTGTTTAAAAAATACAAAGGTTTGGGGTCATAATACCGAGGAGAGGTTTTAACTAAAAAATTGTCATTGAGACTTCAACTAACTGGAAATTGGGGGGAGAGGAATCCGGGGGGACGACTCCGGTCATGCATGTTTAGGTTAGGAGGTCGGCATCTGATCAGATCCGTCTTAACGCATATGGCTCGTCTACGACTTGTCGCCTAGGGTCGACAAAAACCCGACCATCTGAGTGAACAGTTCGAGGTGGGAGGCAAATTCAGGAGGCGCGGGGGAGGGTCAAGCCTACATCCCTCATAACTTAAGAATTAATGTTTATTAACCCAATGGAGCTAATAACTCACTGGCTAGGGTTACCTTGACCCGACAAAAAAAACAATTCAGTTAGAGAACAACCAATTCTTTTAGAGAACGGTTGACACTTGTAAGGTATGGTCAAACACGAGAACTAAGCAATTCTCAGGCCTCAGGAGTTAGGAATCTAACTTACTCATTAATGGGCGTCCATTACGACGTTCGATTTATTGGAGCTGTGAATGTTTCACATGGGTGTGTTGTTTGTTATCGTACTTCTTATTATTATTTGTATGAATAATCAACTGCATGTATACGACAAAGTAGTCGTGTGTAGCCCTGTTAGCTTGTGGGCTGCACGTCTTCTGTACCAGCAATGTGCTGAGCCCCTTGGGGCCTGTGATTTAAACTTTGCAGGTAGATGCCAGACGAGACTATGAGATGAGCGTAGAGTCTTCGGGTTCTTTTACATTTGTTACACGAGTTATGCATGTACACTCGTTTAGTAAATGGATGAGATGTTAATATGATGTATTAGGATATGAGATACTCGGTATAAGTTGTCGTTTATGAACTGTATTGTATAGATGCTCGAGTAATTATCCGGTTAGTCAGACCTGACTTGTAAGAGAATACGCCTAGTTAGTCAAGTGGGTGACTAACGGCGGTAACACCAATTTAGTAGAACTTTTCCGCTGCGTTGTTAATGAACGAGATGGACTTAGGGCGACGATCACTGTATTTGGAGATGGGGTGTTACAATATATCCTTGTCTCTCTCTAATATATATGTGTGTGTGTGTGTGTGTGTGTGTGTGTGTGTGTGTGTGTGTGTGTGTGTGTGTGTGTGTGTGTGTGTGTGTGTGTGTGGTGTGTGTGTGTGTGTGTGTTGTGTGGGTGTGTGTGTGTGTGTGGTGTGTGTGTGTGTGTGTGTGTGTGTGTGTGTGTGTGTGTGTGTGTGTGTGTGTGTGTGTGTGTGTGTGTGTGTGGTGTGTTGTGGTATAACAATATAGTTTATTACTATTTGTTATTATTATCCTTATGACAATGTTACTCTCAAATTCTTATTTAATTTGTGAGTTAGTCAATTTGACCTTCCTTGGTCAATTGGGTTGACTTGGTCAATGGGTCCAAACCAGCAAGTTTATATAATTCATTTAATAGTACTTGAATTATATAATGCATTTACTTATATAATGATAAACCTCTTTATTTCATGTAATTCCCTACACTTGTACTAGTTCCACTTTAATGACATTAATCCCTTTATGATTAATGTAACACTTATAATATTCTTCACCATAACACTCCATCCATAGTATTATATGGTTATCCAACCATATTATATAATTCACTCCATATCATATATTGTTTATATATAATGAATTATAGGACCATATATTAAAATGGCATTCTTTTATAATATTCATTCTTCCTTAATGAATATTAAGATCTTATAATTGTTACAACTCTTATAACATTATAAACCATATTATAATTTGTTTCTAATCCAAAATTCGTAACAACCCTTGAAATTTCTATTATTTACAAATCTACCACATTAATTATATAATGTTACATTATAGTCATAAACCATATATTATGACATTATGTCCTTATATCATTTATAACCTATGGTTATAATATGTTTGTAAAATTTTCGAACAGACCCCAATTCTGTCCAGAATTATTTCCCAACCTCCACAAGTTTCTTTAATTACAAAATGACCCCTTTTATTACATAAACCTCACATATGTCATAATAAATATATTATACAATCTTTCTATTTAATTCCAAATCCAACCCTATTAATTATAAAAAATTCACAATAGACCCTAGTCTGTTTTATACACCATTTTGACCCAATATTTTTGGTATTTACTCTTCTACCCCATTTGTTTTATAATTTTCACAAATAACTCCATAACTAAATATAAATTGATAATTAAATTATCTAGTCACCTAATTTGGTCAAGGCCATCACTATGGCCAAACACTGCCTTGACCCCATTTTTACTGTAATTACAGAACTTACCCCAATTTTTGCTATAATTACATTTTAACCCTAAACTTTATAAAATCTCACAATTTTCATCTAAATTCATTTTAAACCCCAATTTTCGGCTATGTTCACCTACAACCCATATAATTTTATTTATTTACACTTTTGGCCCCAAACCTTATAATAATTATAATAATTAATTTAAATGTAAATAAAACGTTAAATAACTTTATAAAATGGCCTAATGACATGGCCTTATTACAACATTGAATTTGTAACATAAAATTACACTAAATAATCTTTAAAAATGCCATAAACTCTCGGCCTTACCCATATCTTTTGATATTTACCAATTTACCACATAATGTCTTAAATTTGACAATTATGTTACTTAATCACTTAAATGATTAGCTAAACTTAACTAAATCATTTCTTAGTCATTTTAAGGTCAAAATGACCATTTAGACTAATCCACTCACGACAATATTTATAACATATGATTAAGCACATATTAATATGCTAAAAATGACATTAAGGTATATACCTTATATTATATGCCAAATATCTTAATTCCTCCTTGATTTGGTCACAGAAATTTGAGGTGTATTTACTCAGCTTCTTGAAATGATTTAAAACACAAGATAAAGATATAAATAAGCTCCAAACATGAGCTTATCATAGAAAATGTTATAAATCATGAAACATGAATTTGTTCAAGGTATAACTACCTTAGAAGGCAAGAAAGGTATCAAAAGCTACTACAAAGTTATGGTAATTTGGATGATCATAACAAGGTAGAAAGCTAATAGGAGTTACCTTTGCAAAATTCCTTAAGGAATGAATTTTGCTAAGCATTCGGCCAAACCTTGAACAATATGAAATGGTTTCTTAATAAACAAGATAAGGGGAAGATAATGAGTGGATGAAGTCAAGTAATCCAGCCATTAAAATTGTAGAAGTCAAGGTGAAGGCTTAAGGTACATTTTTACCTTAAAATTGATTTTTGGCTAACTTTTCCCTTTGGTTTAACTCTAGCCGAGAATTCACCCTTCCTTCAATCATCAACTCACTGAGAATGAAACATGGAAACAACATGGAGGTTAGTTCATTGTGTAGCCCTTGAAGGGAGAAAGAAAATGAGCTATTTTATGACTTAAACCATTACCTTATATGGTGGGAGTTGGTTTTCTTGTGAGCTAACTCAAGAACACTTCAATGGAGATCTCAAGGAAGAAAGAGGACGCCTGGAACCAGAGGGGAGGAAATATAAAGTCTAGAGTGTGACTTAAATGATGATAAAGTTAAGTAATGAATAGTAATATGGTGAATCATCATTTTTATGAGATATTTTGTCAAATGAGCAAGGTGTCCTCCTTATCCCATTTATGCCGCCACCTTATGTGGTCAATGAAGAGGTCATTAGTTGACCATTGACCATGCTTGGTCAATAAGACTCAAATTTGCACTATTTGGGTACTACTCTTCAATGCCATATTTCTGATTTTTTTTTTTTGAAAACTTTGAATTAGACCTTCTAATGTGGTACATTATGTCACATTAGTATATTACGGTGTAATCAAGTCCCAAAAACCACTTACAAAGACAATCTTCTCAAAAATGTGCTTTAAGGCACATTTTGTGTTAAAACACATTTAATGTCTTGGTTTTCTTTGGGAATGGTTTCATTATGTTTGTATTTAGCATTAGGACTTAGGAATTGAGGTTACTCAATCCTTCAAGTTCATTAGAGCACCTATTTGCCCTAAATGATCATGAAGCACAATATTGCTTGTTAATGACCTTTTATTGTTTTCAATTTATTGTTAAGGCATGTTTAAGCCTTTATAAACATGTTTAGATAAAATAATGTTATAGTAGTTAGGGGTATTTCACAAACAATAAAGCTGTAAATTTCAGGTTTGGTTGTGTAACACCCCTACCGCTAATCCTATACTTACCGTCCAATCATCCCAATAATCCTAACTACTCGTAGCGGAAATACTACTACTACGGCGGGTGATACAATGCCGCTAACCGCCCATACGGCTAGCTAGGCTTATACTACTTACAGTGACGGTTGATGACTAAGAGATATCGAGCTACTAAAACATTGCATTACTAAATACAAAATACCATATGCTTACATTTCTGGATTACCGAGTATCAAAAGTAAAGTTAAATACATCCCTTTTCAATCTCCCAAAAACGATGAGTTTCTACAAACTACTCATCTACACTATCACATAATTCTTCCATTATCCAAAAAGGGGTGTACCCTATGGTACACCGGCTAACAAAAACCTACAGTCGTGTACAACTTAGTACACCATTCACAAATCATTCACTACAGACAAAAAGAAATCAAACTAAATCTCTCCATAGTCTTCACCCTTCTCTAGGACCTGCATTATATTAAAAATGGTGCCCCAAGGGGCTCAGCAAAAAGCTGCATATAAACTTTGCATATACCGAGTGCTAACAAGGGCACGCCGACTATTTAAGGTCGAATAAACATGCGGTTCATTTTTAACATACATACATGCTTTACATTCATCATACAATCATACACAATACAGTATACAAGCTAAAACAATAATACAATAGCATACACAATCCTTACATTCACAAGGGTTAGCCAAATTACGCATCCGGGTTAATCGGATGCTTATTACTCTTTTACTCATTACACAACACTTACATACAATTTCTCTTACTTTACTTACTTACTTTTCCATACTTGTTTACTCATTCTTACTTACTTACTTTTACTCATGTTAAGTCGGTATGACCTCCGGCAGGGACTACACCATCCCACCACCGGGTTTTACTTGGCTCACCAATCCAGGATGCTACCTATTTAAGGTGTTTGGGCCGTGGACCAGTTTAAGAGCCAGGAATTGGATCCAACCTCTTGTGTCTCCGCATCCTCACGCGTGGCCGAAACTATATCGGACTTCTACTCATTCCAATTTAATTACCAATTTATTAAGTTAGATTGGTTAGCTTGTTAGGAATCAGTTAGAAGTCCAATCACAATAACATTCGGTCACAATATAATACAACAAGCATACACACATTCATTATCATCTATACATTTCATTAATTATACAAACTATGATTTAAAAGATATATCCCAAAAAAACAAGCTCATGATAATCACAAGTAAGCATAATATGTCCGATTCGTGCGTTTATCTTATTTGGTGATCAATTAGCACACAACACACAAATCAGAGTAACCAAGGTAGCATACGGGGCATGAGAAGTTCATACCGTTCACCGTTGTACTTGTATCCAATGTTCCTTCGGTGTTCACAATCCAAGTCCTATAGCATACATGTGATCAAGTGGTTAATTAACTATAATTAACCTTACTTATTACTTTCCTAACATTTCCTGGTTTATACTTACTATTTCATTGTTATTCAAATACATTTACTTAAGTTACTTACTTAAAATTATTTCCTAAGCTTGTTTATAGCCTTAATGACCTTTAAACATCATTAATCATGTCTTAATTATCTTATACTACCATTACCCATCCTTAGAATAGCTTTTAAAATAGATTTTGTACAAAATTTGAGGTGGTCCGGGTTACTGTCCGGGTTTACAAACCCGGACCACCACTTTGGTAATCTCTCGGGTAAGAAAATCGTTTGGTCCAGGTTTGTGTCCTACTCTACAAACCCGGACCACCTGTTTTCAAAAGCTACGGGTATTTTTTTCGTATGTCCGGGTTTGTGTACTCCTTTGCAAACCCGGACCACTTGTTTTGATAACTTACGGGTATGATTTAGGGGTGGTTTGGGTTAGTGTCCTAGTTTGTAAACCCGGACCACTCCTTTTGTATAACAATCTGTCAAGTTTTTATGCTGGTCCGGGTTTGTGTACTGGTTTGCAAACCCGGACCAGTTGCAGTTTTGCAACTTATATATGTTTTAGAACTTGTTTCAACTCCAAACTTCTACCAATCTCTTCTCTAATATTCCTACATATAATCTAGCATGTTTTGACATTGATTAAGCATTTTAAACTAGCCTAATCCAACCTATATCTTTATCTGTTACATTAACCCATTTACTGTAAGTTTTTCTCTTCCTGTTACAGTTCTACTTCTTCCCTTGTTGTTACAGATTTTTCTTATCTTCTTCCCACTAACTAAATGACTCTCCATCTAGCATAACTTAGTTTGACAACTCACATTTCACCATTTACAACTCCACTCAACTACACCTCCTCTTCCTGTTATAAACCAAAGTGAAATCATCTCTTTTCTTCTCTATAAAACTTTTTGTTCTTTCTTTTCTAACAGCACACAAGTCACTACATTCCTAACCAAATTTTGGCAGAGGTTCCCTACATTCCTAAGTGTTCTCACCACATTAATTTTGCACACTCACATAGTTCACAACCTGTTCAACATATACATTATTCTCACACAACTTCTAATACTCACTGCACACTTACTACTTACACTAACAATTTATTTACTTGTTTTCAAAAGCTTCAAACTACAAATACCATCCACATTAATATACCCATTCTCTTCCTACTGTTACGGTGATTTTTAAACCATTGCTAAAGCAATATACTTATGCGTATACACACATCAAAAACTGTACAGAGACTTTCATTACCTTGAGTTCTTGTTTCTCTTTCCTTTCTCCCCTTCTCCTTTACAGCCCCTCCTTCTTTCTTTGTTTTCTTGATTTATTTAAGCCAAGCTACACCACGTAACAAGGCATACACATACATAAAAACTAGTAAATTTTCTATCGTAGGTTTTAAAACCCTAACTTGTGAGAAATCATTCAAAACACTTAGTAGGTCTTACCTTGAGCTTTTAATGGAGTTTTTGGGTAGAAAATGACAAGGCTTAAGCTCTCACAGTGGCATGCCAAAATCGGCTGACAATGGAATAGTGTTGCTCACGTGAGTTTTGGATTTTGCAAGGAAAAACTGGAAAAGAGGGGAACTTGGTCTTTTTTCTTACCTTAGAACATGGAGAAGAAGATGGATCTTCAAATGGTGCACATCAAGCTCTAAATCGACTATACCCTCAAAAATGAAGTTGGAGGTTTTTTTGGTTTTTGAAGGGTGTAGAACGATCTCCTTGACGAGACGAATCCAACGGTATAATTTTTGTAGCCCTTGGAGGTGGTTTGGGGTTTCAAAAAAGAAGAGGAAGTGGGCTCTGTGTGTAGGTTCTCAAATCGCCATGGCTGGAACCAGAGAGGAAGAAGAGAGAGTGTTGGGCAAGGCAAAGAACGTGAGAGTATGGTGTGAGAGGAGGAGAGAGATTACTTTTTGCTTTTTGTTACTTTATTCTTTTGTCTCTTAGCACATAAGGAAGAAATAAGAAGAGGGGTATGGGATATTAAAATCAGCCGGCTACACACACTCCTCACATGGAATTTTAAAGTTTTATTTACAATAGTGGACACATAATTTATTTTATTTACACTTCCACCCCACAACTTCCCGTTTTTGGCAGTTTTTACTATTTTCTCGTTTAATTGATTTTATTGGTCCTAGACCTTCATTAATGTTTATTAAGGACTATTTAGTTGACCAAAATTGTTACGAGTCTATTTGACCCGCTTAAAGTCGCGTTTTCCTGGTTTCCTCGAAAAACGCGCTTTAATGTTTGTTTGTGTTTTTAATCCGTTTTAAGGGTCTGTTTTCTTCGGGATTTGTTCCCTCATGATTATTTATACATAATTAAGCTTCTAAATTACTTATTAGCCTAATTAATCACTATTTTTAATTACGGGGTATTTCAATCTACCCCCCCTTAAGAAACTTTACCCTCAAAGTTGCTCAAGGTTAAGGTTTTATAACTCTACTCATTAGGCAAACCAATTGCCATAATGCATCTTACTACCACCTATGAGGTGTTTACTTCTTCTACGTTACAAACATACACAATTCAAGCATCATACGAATTCACATCCCCAATTCACCATTTTCATACATAACATCGCACAATACACCACTACAATCCACAATACACATTACACCAATACATTACACATTGTACATACACATCAATACATTACACATTACACATACATACCAAACACACTCCGCACTACATGTGCCATCAAAACATACTACAACACATACACACTATGCAATGCTCACCCGAAGCAATGCAAAAGCAAAAAGGCTCTACCCCCCCTTAAAAGGGGTACCCTGTACCCGTATCTACTAAATGCTAGACTATCTAGCCTATGAATAAATGTGGGTACTTCGCCTTCATGGCATCTTCCAACTCCCATGTCGCTTCTTGGACATCATGGTTTGACCATAGGACTTTCACCATTCGTATAGACTTGTGGTGAGTGTCTCTGGTCTTCCTGTCAAGGATTCTCACAGGGGTCTCGACATATCTCATGGTCGGCTCAATGGATAGTCTCTCGGGCTCTAGGACATGAGAAGGATCAGCAAATACTTTCTTGAGTTGTGACACATGAAATACATCATGGACACGCCCCAAGTCCTCAGTAGTGCTAACTTATAGCTACTACTGCTCCAACTCTCTCGGTGATAGTGTACGGCCCTACAATTTTTGGGCTTAGCTTGCCCTTCTGGCCAAATGGAATACGCCCTCATAGGTGAAACGCGCAAGAACACTTGGTCACACCACGGTGAACTCAAGGTCACGTCGTCGCACATCCGCATAGGATTTCTTGTCTATCTTGGGCTGCTTTCATATTACTCGGATTTGTTGCACTTCCACTTGGACTTGTTCTTAGATACTCCGTCCTATGATGACCGCTTCCTTGACTCATCCCAACACAGGGTGTACGCAGGTCTACCGTATAGGGCTTGGAAAGGCGACATCTTAATCGAAGCGTGATAGCTATTGTTGTATGAGCTCGATAAGATGAAGCTTATCTAACCAACTCCCCTGAAAATCTAAGGCAGCATGCTCTAAGCATCTATCCTCTAGTGCCTGGATGGTCCTTTCTTCTGACGTCGGTCTGAGATGGAAGGCGGTACTCAGCTTCAATTCTGTGCCCAACGCTTCCCGTGTAGCTCTCCAGTATCTCAAAAGAAATCTGGTGTCGCGGTCAGATCGATAGTCTTGGGGACTCCGTGGTGTCTGATAATCTCCTTGTCGAATAGCTCAGCGAGCTTCACTACCTCCGAGGTGTCCTTCCTCGTATGAATCTGGCAACCTTGTGAGGCGATCGACTACAACCCAGACATGTTGAGTCCTCCCCTAGCAGGTGGGAGTCCTATAACACAAATCCATGGAGATATCATGGAATTTCCACTCCGGAACTGGCATCGATTGTACCATTCCGCCCGGTCTACGATGTTCAAACTTCACTTTCTGGCAGGTTTAGCATCTCAACACATACTCTGTCACATCTGATTTCATTCCTGACCACCAGAAGTACCTCTTCATGTCTTTGTACATCTTGGAGGCTCCTGGATGGACTGACAATGTAGAACTGTGTGACTCTCGCAGGATGCGATCCCTTACTCAGCATTGCTTCGGGGGACGCATAGCCTGCCATTCAGCCGAATCAGACCATCTTCATGCAACTTAAAATCATACTTATTCTTCTCAATGTACTGTCTATGATCTTCTGTCTGATTTCGGTTAGGTAAGGGTCGCTCAACTGAGCGTCTCGCACCTCGTCAACCAAGCTAGAAGAAGCGAGTAGCGAATGGAGCGAGTGTGCTCGACGGCTCAGGGCGTCGGCTACAACGTTTGCCTTCCCTTCCTTATACTGTAGGTCGATGTCGTAGTCTGAGACAAACTCCATCCACCTTCTCTGTCTTAAGTTTAATTCTTTCTGCGTGAATACATACTGTAAGCTCTTGTGGTCGGAGTAGATGGTGAGGCTTACCCCATAGAGATAGTGTCGCCATATCTTCAAGGCGAATACAATGGCTCCTAACTCTAAGTCATGTGTCGGGTAATTCTCCTTATGCTTTTTCAGCTGGCGGGAGGCATAAGCTACAACCTTGCCATGCTGCATGAGTACGCATCCCATTCCCTTGCCTGATGCATCACAGTATACCTCAAATCCCTCTGTGCCCTCTGGAAGAGTAAGGATGGGCGCTGAGGTCAATGAGTCCTTTAGGCTCTGAATGATACTTCGCACTCGTCTGTCCATACAAACGGTGCATCTTTCTTCATCAGTGTAGTCATGGCTTAGCGACTTTCGAGAAGTCCTTTACGAATCTCTGGTAATAACCGGCTAGACCAAGAAAGCTCCTAATGTCGGTAACAGTCTTGGGTCTAGCCATGATCGTACAGCTTCGATCTTAGAAGGGTCAACTGAGATGCCCGCACTCGAGATGACATGACCAAGGAATGATACCTGATCTAGCCAGAACTCGCATTTGGAGAACTTCGCATACAGCTGGTTCTCGCGCAGTGTCTCACACTTTCCTCAAATGAAATTCATGCTCTTCTGCTAATTTGGAGTACACAAGGATGTCATCAGTAAATACTACAACTGAAGTGTCCAACTGCTCACTAAATAGTCGATTCATTAAATCCATGAATTTTGCTGGTGCATTTCACAAACTGAATGGCATGACGGTGAATTCGTAGTGGCCATATCTGGTGCGGAATGTCGTTTTCTCGATGTCTGGCTCTCTGATAGCAATCTGTTGATACCCAGAACGGAGGTCGATCTTGGAGAAGACTAAGGCTCCTTTCAGCTGGTCGATGGTCGTCGATGCGTGGCAATGGGTATTTATTTTTTACTGTGACCACATTCAGCTCGCGTAGTCAATACAAAGTCGGAGGCTACCGTCCTTTCTCTTCACAAAGAGGACTGGTGCTTCCAGGGTGATACGCTCGGGCGTATGAACCCTTTGTCGAGTAGGTCCGTAACTTCTTTTTCAACTCTGTCATTTCTGCAGGTGCCATACGGTACGGTGCCCTAGAATGGACCAGTACCTGGCAAGAGGTCAATCTCAAACTCTACCGCTCTCTGAGGTGCATGCCGGGTAGCTCCTTAGGGAATACATCAGGAAATTCAGATACAACCGGTACATCATCACTAAACTCTGGGTCTCTCTCCAGGTCTTGTACATAACACAAATATATTTCATGGCCCTTTCTGAGCTCCCGGTACATAGCCATAGCGGAGATGACTGTGGTCGAAGGCTCTCTCGGTCTCTGGCGGTATGATACAGTAACCCCAGAAGGACTCTTGAGCAGCAATCGATGCTCGGCGCAGAGGATTCGCCCCAATGTGCCACTCCAACCAATTCATTCCGATTATCAAGTCGAATCCCAATCCATTGAACTCAATAAAGGAGATGGGAAATGCTTCGCCTTTGATTTCGATCGTGGCTGCTTTGTATACTTGGTGCACTGTACTCGCTCCTTTGATGGGAGAGTAACCAGGAAATTTGGTAGCTCATCCGCATCTAGCCCCAACCTCTTCACAAAAGATGGTGATACGAAGGTATGAGGTGCCGAGTCGAATAACACTGTGACATCAATGCCGTTCAATGGGAAGGTTCCCGTTAAGATGGTGCCGCTTCTACCCAGCTTATGCTTCGGTGAGGATACTCAAGTTACCTTCGGTACCGAGTCCACAACCTATTGGATTCACAAGTGGTTAAGTAATGATGGTGGACACAAGTGGAATTAAATAAACAACCGCTCTTTATTGATAAACCAGCCATCATACATACCGTGTCTCTAATACACTTTACTATTCATTACATGATACTATGAATTTAATACTTCCTAAAGGTAAGGTTCAGGTGTCCTGGTTTCATGTGTGTGACATTGATTATTGCCGGTGGTGCCGTATTCAACTTGATCTTGTTGATCCCGTGATACAGCATCCTAGAGTTTCCACCCATGATTAGGACATCTCCTGATCTCAATACCAGTTTCTATACGAGGTCCACACGCTTCTGCTCGCTATACATAAATACAGCGTCATCACCAATGGACCAAGACACTACAGGCACTCCTCGTTCAAGAGATTCCGTTGTCTCGTCCTTGTCTTGGTGTAACCAAGTCGTCCTTCTTTCTCATAGAAGTTACGATACAGAGGTCCGCTTCAAGTGCGGGGATCGGATCATTTTCACATTGTTGTGCAAGTTCTACTGCTTGTGTGACAAGTGTCTGTAATTCTGGAGGTATTGTTGGTGGCGTCGCTCTGTCTTGTGTTCGTGTCTCTTGGTATGTCTGGTATAAGGTTCAGTCCTTTCCCAAGCACATCATCTTCAGCTTCATCTTCGCTCCACCGGAATTCGGGTGTATAAAATCCTCCTGGACCCGTTCCTAGTTCATTGCATCGTCGGATGATTGAAATTTGTGCTTCGGGTGTCAGGTATCCCTTTATAAAATCATACCTGGGCGGATGACCTGACACTGCTCGCTGGAGTAGTGGTATGTGGTGATGTCGATCTCTTCTTGATTTGATTTGATGGTATCGGGTAGCAGATACTAAAACTGCCTATGGTTGTAAATTTCATCTACGGTGAGTTCTAGTCTCAACTACTTCATTTCATGCTCAATACATACTTCAATTCATTTACTCATGCATTCACTCAAACAAATACTCCAATACTTAGACATGCTTCACAGGATTCAAGGTTTAGAGTAATTACCTAGGCCGGACTTAGAACCGGACCCGTCACGGTCAATAACGTGCAAGACAGGCTGCCTCTGGGTGTGCCCCTCTGAGGACCTCGGGATCCCTGTCCCTGTGGTGCCTGCTGGGCTGGTGCATCGCCATATGCAACCTTCTTGCCTTCCCTCTGCTTGTAGCTCTGGAAGTTCCCTTTGGGCTTGGCATTCTCTGGGCACATTTAGCTCAATGTCCCGGTTCTGACAGTTATAGCACTTGATTTCTCTCCCATAGCAATCCTTGCCGGGATGGTCTTGGTTGCATTTTCTGCACACGTAGTGTGCGGCCGTCTGAGTAGTTCTTGGTGAAACCGGAGCCAGAACCTAAGGTTTAGAGAGTTAGCACATTTATGCGAAATACTAGGTATGATACTTATGCAAATACAAATTTAGATTAGAAGTTTACCCTTAGGTGGGTGTGATCTCAGTGGCTTCGCAGCCACTGGCGCAGAAGACCTAGCTGAAGAAGCTCAACTGGTTTGCCCTTCTCAGTATGGGCACTGCTCTCACTTGGGAAGTTCTTTTGGGATTGCTGAAAGAAATTCCCCTTCTTCTTTTTCCAGCTCTTGCCTTGGTTCTGCTCCTCGGCACTTGTGTTTTTGTTGTTGGCCTTACGCTTAAGCACGGTTTCTTCATCCCTCAATTGGCAAGTGATCTCAACGCGAGATGTCGCATGATAGCACTCCTGAAGTTTCAGGTATTAGCCGGGATTCTTAGTTAAGAAGATAAAGGTAAGATTTAAGGATTTACAATGGTACTAAGGGTTTAACCGATATTTACCTGAAGAGAGGTAAATCTAGTGTAGCCCATGTCGTACTGAAGGTGATGGCTCAGACCGCCATAGAAGCGATCGACCAACACCTGGCCGGTGTACCCAAGGTCGGGTAAAGACGAAGGAGGGAGGTGAAGGTGCGGTAGTACTCATCGACAGACATCTTCTCTGTCATCTTCAAGGCATCCAGCTCAAGTCTTTTCTTGGTTTTGACATGTTCCAGGTAGTATTTGGATCGAAGGAGGGATGTGAAAGATTCCCAGTCAAAGGTGGGGTCATCGGCATGCTCATTCTTGATTAGTTTCCACCAATCCATGGCTGTATCCTTAAGATAGTAAGCCGCTACTCTAACTCGAACTCTAGTAGGAGCTTCGAGGGTTTCAAACGTCGTCTCCATCTCGGAGATGTAGGCTTCTAGCTTAGCCAGATCACTCTCGCCTTTAAATAGGGAGGTCGGAGTTCCGCTACAGCTTTACCCAGTTTGCTTCTCTGGGTGGAGGGGGAGGGATTGGTCCCTTTTGTGTTTGTTGGTTCTCTGCTGTGTTTGTTGCATGGCCGTGATTACTTGAGGTAGCATCTGCGCTACTGTGGCGGCGACGATCTCTGCTATCATCTGTGCGCCCTGGCCCGTCAGTCTCTCCTCTAGTTTGGCCTCGGCCTCGTCCTGACATCTGAACATTTAACATCTACATTAGGCTTTGTAACATGTAACCAAGGGTCTTGGAATTTAAGCAAGGTATCGTTCGTAGAACGTCAAGGGTATCCGTTGTTAACAACGGTAGTTCCTAGTTAGGTTTCTAAGTATCCGTCTTAAGACGGTTGAAATCCTAACTCGGTAATCCCTATGCTCGGTAACTTAGGACATCAGAGTGACACATCGCTATGATACCACTTGTTGTAACACCCCCTACCGCTAATCCTATACTTACCGTCCAATCATCCCAATACTCCTAACTACTCGCAGCGGAAATACTACTACGGCGGGTGATACAACGCCGCTAACCGCCCATACGGCTAGCTAGGCTTATACTACTTACAGTGACGGTCTGATGACTAAGAGATACCGAGCTACTAAACATTGCATTACTAAATACAAAATACTATATGCTTACATTTCTGAATTACCGAGTATCAAAAGTAAAGTTAAATACATCCCTTTTCAATCTCTCAAAATGATGAGTTTCTACAAACTACTCATCTACACCATCACATAATTCTTCCATTATCCAAAAAGGGGTGTACCCTATGGTACACCGGCTAACAAAAACCTACAGCCGTGTACAACTTAGTACACCATTCACACTCATTCACTACAACAAAAAGAAATCAAACTAATCTCTCCATAGTCTTCACCCTTCTCGAGGACCTGCTTTATATTAAAAATGGTGCCCCAAGGGGCTCAGCAAAAAGCTGCATATAAACTTCGCATATACCGAGTGCTAACAAGGGCACGCCGAATATTTAAGGTCGAATAAACATGCGGTTCATTTTTAACATACATACATGCTTTTACATTCATCATACAATCATACACAATACAGTATACAAGCTAAAACAATAATACAATAGTATACACAATCCTTACATTCACAAGGGTAGCCAAATTACGCATCCGGGTTAATCGGATGCTTATTACTCTTTTACTCATTACACAACACTTACATACAATTTCTCTTACTTTACTTACTTACTTTTTCATACTTGTTTACTCATTCTTACTTACTTACTTTTACTCATGTTAAGTCGGTATGACCTCCGGGCAGGGACTACATCGTCCCACCACCGGTTTTACTTGGCTCACCATTCCAGGATCCTACCTATTTAAGGGTTGGGCCGTGGACCATTTTAAGAGTCAGGAATTGGATCCAACCTCTTGTGTCTCTGCATCCTCACGCGTGGCTGAAACTATATCGGACTTCTACTCATTCCAATTTAATTACCAATTTATTAAGTTAGATTGGTTAGCTTGTTAGGAATCAGTTAGAAGTCCAATCACAATAACATTCGGTCACAATATAATACAACAAGCATACACACATTCATTATCATCCATACATTTCATGATTATACAAACTATGATTAAAAGATATATCCAAACAAGAACAAGCTCATGATAATCACAAGTAAGCATAATATGTCTGATTCATGTGTTTATCTTATTTGGTGATCAATTAGCACACACACACAAATCAGATAAACAAGGTAGCATACGGGGCATGAGAAGTTCATACCGTTCACCGTTGTACTTGTATCCGACGTTCCTTCGGTGTTCACAATCCAAGTCCTATAGCATACATGTGATCGAGTGGTTAATTAACCTACTTATTACTTTCCTAACATTTCCTGGTTTATACTTACTATTTCATTGTTATTCTAATACATTTACTTAAGTTACTTACTAAAATTATTTCCTAAGCTTGTTTATAGCCTTAATGACCTTTAAACATCATTAACCATGTCTTAATTATCTTATACTACCAGTACCCATCATTACCCATCCTTAGAATAGCTTCAAAATAGATTTTGTACAAATTTGAGGTGGTTCGGGTTACTGTCCGGGTTTACAAACCCGGACCACCACTTTGGTAATCTCTCGGGTAAGAAAATCGTTTGGTCCGGGTTTGTGTCCTACTCTACAAACCCGGACCACCTGTTTTCAAAAGCTACGGGTATGTTTTTCGTATGGTCCGGTTTGTGTACTCCTTTGCAAACCCGGACCACTTGTTTTTGATAACTTACGGGTATGATTTAGGGGTGGTCCGGGTTAGTGTCCTAGTTTGTAAACCCACCACTCCTTTTGTATAACAATCTGTCGAGTTTTTATGCTGGTCCGGGTTTGTGTACTGGTTTGCAATCCCGGACCAGTTGCAGTTTTGCAACTTATATATGTTTTAGAACTTGTTTCAACTCCAAACTTCTACCAATCTCTTCCCTAATATTCCTACATATAATCTAGCATGTTTTAAACATTGATTAAGCATTTTAACTAGCCTAATCCAACCTATATCTTTATCTTTTACATTAACCCATTTACTGTAAGTTTTTCTCTTCCTGTTACAGTTCTACTTCTTCCCTTGTTGTTACAGATTTTTCTTTTCTTCTTCCCACTAACTAAATGACTCTCAATCTAGCATAACTTAGTTTGACAACTCACATTTCACCATTTACACTCCACTCAACTACACCTCCTCTTCCTGTTATAAACCAAAGTGAAATCTCATTCTTTTCTTCTCTGTAAAACTTTCTGTTCTTTCTTTTCTAACAGCACACAAGTCACTACATTCCTAACCAAATTTTGACAGAGGTTCCCTACATTCCTAAGTGTTCTCACCACATTAATTTTGCACACTCACATAGTTCACAACCTGTTCAACATATACATTATTCTCACACAACTTCTAATACTCATTGCACACTTACTACTTACACTTAACAATTTATTTACTTGTTTTCAAAAGCTTCAAACTACAAATACCATCCACATTAATATACCCATTCTCTTCCTACTGTTACGGTGATTTTTAAACCATTGCTAAAGCAATATACTTATACGTATACACACATCAAAAACTGTACAGATACTTTCATTACCTTGAGTTCTTGTTTCTCTTTACTTTCTCCCCTTCTCCTTTACAGCCCCTCTTTCTTTCTTTGTTTTCTTGATTTATTTAAGCCAAGCTACACCACGTAACAAGGCATACACATACACACCAAAACTAGTAAATTTTTCTATCGTAGGTTTTAAAACCCGAACTTGGAGAAATCATTCAAAACACTTAGTAGGTCTTACCTTGATCTTCTAATGGAGTTTTTGGGTAGAAAATGACAAGGCTTCAGCTCTCACAGTGGCATGCCAAAATCGGCTGACAATGGAATAGTGTTGCTCACGTGAGTTTTGGATTTTGCAAGGAAAAACTGGAAAAGGAGAACTTGGTCTTTTTCTTACCTTAGAACATGGAGAAGAAGATGGATCTTCAAATGGTGCTCCTCAAGCTCTAAAACGACTCTACCCTCCAAAATGAAGTTGGAGGTTTTTGGTTTTTAAAGGGTGTAGAACGATCTCCTTGACGAGACGAATCCAACGGTATAATTTTTGTAGCCCTTGGAGGTGGTTTGGGGTTTCAAAAATGAAGAGGAAGTGGGCTCTATGTCTAGGTTCTCAAATCGCCATGGCTGGAACCAGAGAGGAAGAAGAGAGAGTGCTGGGCAAGGCAAAGAACGTGAGAGTATGGTGTGAGAGGAGGAGAGAGATTACTTTTTGCTTTTTGTTACTTTATTCTTTTGTCTCTTAGCACATAAGGAAGAAATAAGAAGAGGGGTATGGGCTATTAAAATCAACCGGCTACACACACTCCTCACATGGGTTTTAAAGTTTTATTTACAATAGTGGACACATTAATTTATTTTATTTACACTTCCACCCCACAACTTCCCGTTTTTGACAGTTTTTACTATTTTCTCGTTTAATTGATTTTATTGGTCCTAGACCTTCATTAATGTTTATTAAGGACTATTTAGTTGACCAAAATTGTTACGAGTCTATTTGACCCGCTTAAAGTCGCGTTTTCCCGTTTCCTCGAAAAACGCGCTTTAATGTTCGTTTGTGTTTTTAATCCATTTTAAGGATCTGTTTTCTTTGGGATTTGTTCCCTCATGATTATTTATACATAATTAGCTTCTAAATTACTTATTAGCCTAATTAATCACTATTTTTAATTACGGGGTATTTCAGGTTGAGTTGGATGTAAGGGAAGTTCCTATCAATTTCTATGGCTGGTAATGGGTGGATCATACAAGCTAACAAGGCTCACACAAATTCAACATGTGCTCACTAGACGCTTTAGCGAACCTGGGTAAGGATCGATCCGGAGAGGTGCTTGGGCTTGGGCCCAGGTCACCGCAAAGGAATAGGGTTTGAGCGCTATTCTTTTGGGCTTCCCCACTTTTTTCACATCACCGTGAGGTGTGCGTCTACGGTCGGGTCTTTGAATGACCAAATAATGGGCTTGGGAAGGATATTTCCGGAGAGGTGCTAGGAGCCGAAGCCCAGGTATTAAGGGGATGTGGTTAGACGACATCCCCCTTTTCCCCCACTTATTCACATCACCTGAGAAGGTGTGAGTCTGGACAGGGGTCACCTAATGCGGGCCCTAGAGTGAAATTGGTTTGTATGGACCCTCACTCTCATATGATGCAAGATTGAAGAAATTTAAATTGCGCACGAAAGTAAACAAACAACGTAATAAAGCTGTAAATAAACAATTTTCAAGTTAAGCCCTATTTCCTAAGATTAAACAAGTTAAAATTAAGAGTAAAGTCCCCAACACGGTCGCCATTCTGTGAGCCTCGGTTTTTGAACCACTATCCTATGTTGATTAGGGTTGATTAGGATCTGATCGGGTTCTTGGTCCACTTATAACTTCAGTTTAATAACTAAGTCATGTAACTATAATTATAACCTAAGTTAGCTCACTAGAACCTATTTAGAGTCGCCACCTAATTTTGACCTACGGTAAATTAGGAAAGGAGAGTTCAGGTTTGCGGGATTGGTATTTGACTTTTTTAAGGTTCAAATTACTTTCATTACCCCTCTAGGTCGTTTTTTCTCTACTTAGATTATTTAGGCTTATTACGAGGTCATTTAAACCTAAGTGCACAAGCTTCTGATTGTTTTTTTTAGCATTTTTTGATAGGAAATTAAAGTGGAAATTGAAATTACCTAAACTAGGGTTTTAGAAGTCGAATTAGGTCAAATTTTAGTTCCGGGATACGAACCTAATGTATGAAACCACAGACCCTAGTTAGCCTAGTTATACAGAAAGGTCGAACTAAAAAGAAAACAAAACTTTGAAAATTCCGGGGCCACGGACAGGGTGTCCGTGGGCCCTGACATGAATTGGAAAAGCTAAAAACATTTTGAAAATTAATTACCTCCGTCTGAGGCTGTCCGTGGCCGTGGGCAGGCCGTCCGAGATCCCAAACGAGCCATCCGAGGGCACGGACTAGCCACGGACAGTGGCGTTCGTGCATTTCCCGGTGGTGTTTTCGGCTAAATATTTATGGGTGCGTAGCTTGAAAGATTTCCAATATGTTAGTGAACAAAATATTTCAGTTCGAATTTGAATTAGTGATGAAACTTAGCAAACAAAGAGTTAATGAATTCAAGGAGAGTTAGAAAACCTGAATTTTAACCTGTTTTACCTCCGGGATTGATGTGATCCTTCACGTCGGGAATCTTCGGGAGCCTCATCAGTGGTGACTCCGATTGAGCTCAAACCCAGCTTCTGACCCTTGTGAATTGAGGTTGTTCTTCATGTTTTTATGGTGGTTAGATGATTGTTGTGGTTGGAGAAGTTGAGAAATGTGTTTCGAAGATGATTTCGGTGGAATTTTGGTGTTTGATTGAAGCTTGGGAGTTCAAAACGTGGGAAGAAGAAGACGGCTGGGTGTTTGGATGTTCTAGGGTTCTTGGAGCTGTTGTTTACTCAAGGGTTAAGGTCCCTTATATAGGCATCACTAAAGATAAAGTAAACTCGGTAAAAATCGAAGTTTATCAAGATTTGGACAAGTGATTTCTGGAATGAGTTTGGCTATGAAGTTTAACCATGTGTAAAGGAAGATATTTCTGATTTTTATAAGGATAATATAAATTTTTCGGATAATGGAATATTTTTAAATTCAATTTCTCATCATATTCAATCAAAATTACTAAAAAATTATTTAAAACTCAAAAAATCAAAATTCCAAGGCCATTATGATCTAAATGTCATCCTCTATCATGCATAAAAGTTTTAAATCATTCCGAGTTGATTTTATTTGTTTTCAGAAGAGAGAGAAAGCTTATGGGGTGGCTTAGGAGCCCTAAAAATTATGAAAATGCCCCTCAGGATGATTAAGCTGTCATTAACACTCTATAGTGTGTTGTTCGAACCGAGATTCCTCGTCATTTGACCAAAATACCCTTTACAACATATATGTCTTATAGACTGTAACCCGGGGGGTTAAAATTTTGGGTATAACAGGTGGGTTAGGCGGGCATCCTTTTTCTTTGAAGAACCGCCCAGATTTTTCGATTATGATCCTTTGGTGAGAGGATATGCGGTGGGGACTCCTTTAAAATTTAAGGATGAAGACATCCTTATCTTCATTTAGTGGTGCAGGGAGAACTCTGGGGTGGACTTTGTCTTCTAACTCTGGTCCGGGATCAAAGGGGAAGGTGGCCTCCACTCTTAGTGTGGACTTTGAGCTTCCACCTTACATCATTGTTGCACACGTGGGGAAGGCCTTGATCCTCCAGATAAGATCAAGTTAAATGGATCCTCCTCCTCAGTTCTGAGGATGTAGTAATCCTTGTCTTTGGGTTAAGGCTCATAGCAAGAGCCTTGATAGACATCAACTTCAGAGTGAGGTGGCTCTTTTCTGATGACTCAGAGGGAGGCGCTGTCTCTTCCTTCTCAAAGTTGAGGATGTGATCAACCTCATTGTCTTGGTAAAGCGCACGGGGGAAGCTTTTGTAATAATCAATTGTAGCACCCCTCACATTAAACACGTAATAATCCCTCTCGTAGCATAATTAAAGACGTCTTACAGCGGAAGTTAAACACTAATAATTCTCTCTTGGGTGTCACATGCCATTACTCGCCCTTGCGAGTAAAGAAGCAGAAAAGAAATAATAAAAACAACGACAATAATAACCGCAGTGATGAACGAGATGTATACTACATCATCCTAAGTCTAAACTGATACATAAGATAAGTGAGCATCTAAGGTAATCTAAATGTTTACATCTTACTAAATATAAACTAATTTTGAAGGTGGAATAATTAAATAGCATCGTCGACTACCCCGAAGTCCCACACTCCGACTTCATAACTTGATCAAGTCCTGTAATGTGGTTCCATAAAGGCTCAGCCAACTATTGGTATGCTAAATGTGATCCTAGACCCTTTAGGCCACTTAGGTTGATTAGTCATCTTGCTTAACATGAGATTCGTTTCATGTTGTTCCATTTACATGCTTATAAAATACTGTAAATGCAGAATTAAACATACAACAGGCACTTAATTATCCACACCAGAATTCACAATAGTCACATCATTAGCGAGATATCAACCAATGTAGTTAGTAAGGATCACCAGTTAGTTGTAACTGAATTAAAATCACTTGTTCCATTTCCATCATACGAAGCCCCGCTTCCATCACAGTCTCACATAATCATACGAGTGTCTCGTTAAGGATAATTTCCCGTTTAGCTTCACATATTTATAATTTGGACAATAGTCCTATGCCATCTACCAGTGAGTAGATGGACTTACTTGTCTACAGTGGTAGACGTCCATATGGCCGAAGCCAAGGTGCCAACGGTAGCACATTCCGGCTAATGATCATATCCGGCTCGTTAGACTTAACAAGAGTAAACCCTAAACAGGTACGAAACTCTAGTGATCACTATACGCAACCTGCTAGAACGAATGCAGACTAGGATTTACTAAACAATGTATCATTAATCACTCTCATTTGTTAGTGTATTTTAAGTAATCTCTGGGAGATTCAGTCTCATTATTGGAGAACACATTCATTGGATGCCCTATCGGGTCTTACACGCAACCTAGAAGTCTATAGGTGATGTTTACAGGTCGAGTCAACGCTCTAGAGAGGGTTAATACCGGTCTCTAACCTATGTTCCTCACTTAGTATTTTAGGAATGATTACTCCCATGAATTAATACTCAGAGTCTCTCCTAAAGGTTCATACACGAGTTAGGTGATAATTGGTATCACATGTCCGAACGACGTACGCGCACAATTACTAAACGCTTGACAGTCGAGTAAATAATTCACACACATCATGCATATCACACATATCGCTCTTAGGCAGGCAACAAATAATACCCGAACCCGAGGAAACCCTCAGGGCTCAGACCACACATTCACATACCGTACACCGTAATAATCGCTAGCGTGAAGATTCACGCTCGTCCGGTACTCCTCGTAGCTCGTCCTCTAGCGCATGTCCTCTAATGCACTCAACTCCGAAATACGAGACTACATATTAGCTCTCTGTAACACGGACTAATTCGGTATCTCGACTAGTCACTATTTCCCCTATAATTACCCCATGATTGTTCGATGAACTTCAATGTCATCATTCGGGTGTTAAACAGTTTGGGATTAGTTAAATCATCCTCTAATTATATAGTAATTAACATGTAGTATTTATTTACTACTTAGGATTTAATCCAAATAACTATCTCATTTATTCATAGGTTTATTATTGATTACATATATATGAGTGTGTATATATATATACTAATATATATATATGAACATATAGTTTTGTTACTATATGCTCGCTATACATTTGACCTTATCATGTTTAATTCATTTATAAGTCCTATCTTACTTATGGGTTTGTCACTTCGACCACCCTTGGTCGATATACATTTGACCTTATCAATGTAGTTGTCTTGACTAGGGTATTCAAGTCAATATATATATGTGTGTATATATATCATAATGTAGGATTGTCAAAAAAGATGTTCCTATCTCTACCTAGGCATTGTACCTATCGTTTTGTGGAATAGTGAATTGAGTGGGGTTGTCGATCTCAGGGACCTCGTTCAATTAACTGACAATTATTTACTAACCGAGAAACTAAACTAAGAAAACAGGAAACGTCACTTTTTCAGGTTGTACTTAATTTAATAAAAACACAACTCAACGAACGAAGATAAAATATAAGATAATAAATAGTAAAAATAAACTAAAATAAGAGATAAAGAGATAAAGATCAAACTCTAAATCTAAATAAGCACCCCGGATTGTTCTGCAATCTTCACTATTATCTATCAATAAACTCTTCCTAATTCGCAATAAACTCAGGAATTATAAATAGTCTTTGACCGGTCCCGTACAACGAACCCTAACTACATAAATAACAAGCCGCAAACCATGCCCAAGTTATCAAGTTAATAGCTTAAAACAATTCCTTTAGAGACAGATTAACCTATAGGCAACCATGCTTCTAGTAATCCGGTTTAACTTCCTGTGTCGTTAACTATCTCAGCTCCGCATTTGATTAGGAACTACAAGGATTCTTTAATAATTAGCTATGATTAAAGCACATGACGAACAGGAATTAAACTACTGCAATTATAATCAGAGAGAAGAGTCCAAACTAAACATAACGATTCGTTCGCTACCCAATCCGGTGAGCTAACTAACTACTCAAACATAAACTAAAAATAACACAATAACAAAAATAATTGTGAAGTTATTGTGGACATGGTCTGGTGTGTGGTGGTATGCGGTTATGTGAACGGATGATGCGTGTGAGTGGTGATGTTGTGACGATGTGGCGTGTGGCGTTGGTATTCGGATGGACTGGTGGAAGTGGTGATAGATGATGGTGATATGAGCGTGATGGCTGATGGTGGTGCAATGTAACGTAGATGAATGGAGGCGTAGCCCTTCGTGAGCGTGCCTTCCCCGATCCAACCATAACTCGTTTTATCCAGCAACAATTCATCTTTATCAAAAAATATTTTTATCTTTGATGATGATTTTCAATTTCTAGGGCTTTTTATCCTCCCTTCGAATGACTTTGCAAAAGAACTCCACGTGCATCTTCAATACGCTGCGTGCCTTCTTTCTTATATTTTTTTATCCAAATCGTATGCCCAATTAGTCCGTCCCTCCAAGTTGTTAAAGATTGATAAGTAAATAATCAATCTTTAGTGCAGCTCACGTCAACTTAATAATTCATGTGAATGCTTTGTTTATCTCCTCCTCTTACATCCAACTGCAATGCGGCCCATGATTGTGTTGGGCTTTTTCATGTGTTCAACTCTTCTCTGCTGATATAGGCCACGAATGTATGCATTGATATACGCTTCACCGTGTGTGGTTATATATATATAACACCACTTATATCTGCATTTGCGAATGAAATATATCAGTTCTCATCAACATAAATCTAAGAAAAGCATATGATATTGTAAAGATGACATGAATTGTTAATAATAGGAAGAATAAAGCCTAAAATAGATGTATTTTTTACACTTATCAAGGATCGGGTGGCTAAACTCAAACCAACCAAAGGTGTGAGTCTAAGAGTTGGTTTGACTCAATCAGCCTTCGTAAGTGAGAAGCACTCTATGATGTAGAGGCACTCAATCGAATTGATTAATCTAAGGGTGCGGAAGACTTTTGCGGTAATTGAAGCGAAGCGATGAAAAGGGAGAAGGACTCTGTGGACTCAGCAAGATACACAAATAAGCTATTTCATTTCCTGGTCAAATAAAACAACTTACAAATGTCCACTAAGTAGAAAGGATCTACTTAGCGGTTTTTCACTCACTCACCCAACACACTTTCTAATCAGATCAATGGTAAGCAGAGTGAAACTAGGATCTTCGTAGGCAGAGTCTATCTAAAAGTGCAAACTAACTTGGTACATAGTCTCTCTCTCTTTCTGTCACAAAGTGATTCTCTTTCTCTCTCTAAGCTACTCTAAAATAATCCTCAATGAAAGCACACTTCAAACTGACTATTACACAACTTATTTATACTCTTAATACAACGGTAGGCCGAAGGAGTTAGTTCCGAAAATACCGGACTAACTTAGTGGGCAACTTCCAACGGCTTTGAGTAGTCTCATTACTTGGGCCGATCTTCGGGTGTTGAGGGAAGACTTCATGACCGTTGTGGCGATTAAGGCATTCCCGAGTTGACTCCTTATTATTCGCAACAGCACGGAGAGTTTGTGAAGGCTTCTTAGTTACGTGGACTCTATTGAACGGCTCACTCTTTGTGTCTGTCTAGGGATGATTGACTCTGTCGAGGTGATAGGCTATCTCTGCAACACCGATGTCCCAACAGTTTCCCCCTTGTTGCTGATGATAGCAAACCTCCGTGAATCCCGATGGAGTCAATCCTGAAATAAACACAAAGGACTAGGGGAACCGACCCTGTCGAAGTTCCCCCTTAATAGCAGCAGTAGTAATTGAGTTCAAAGACTCCATTTAGGTTCCCCCTTGATCGTAGAGGGACTCCAGGCAAGCAAATATTAAATAGGCAGTGTAATAGGCAGGATATAGCATAGTATATAAAGCATTAAGATACTAGACCCCACGGTCCCCAGCAGCGCAACCAAAGCATTTTAAACAGCACAGAATCACCCGTACACCAGACGGGATTCACCGCTTCCCCTTTTTCCCTCCCCCTTTTGCTTTCATCAGAGGGAAGCCCACACAGTCACACAGTTAGTCAAAATATTCACACACAAACCAGCAAAAAGTGTTTAGAACTTAAAACAGCCTAAGTCCTAACACTACACACCACGTCATGGCTAAGGGTTGGAGTCAAGGTGGATTGGATGTCAAGGAGTTACTCTTGCAAGGCCACCACAGTCGTCTCTATCCCAGCGAGTCTGTCCATCATCCGCGTTTGCCCCTGAATCAGCTCTGCTGCTTGCGCAAGGAGTCGCTCCACTTTCTCCAGGAGGGGTAGGAGTGTAGCTTGAGGGACTGCCTCTTGAGAAGTGGGATGTTCCCGCCGTCGTGGAGTTGATGGTGGGGGCAGCAGCTTTGATTTATCGATAGATGTCAACCGATTCAGATACCGCAGGTTGATAGTGTCTGCCTCTCGATGGACTCTGGCGTCGATGTCGCCAGGGGTACCTGAAAGAATTTGAGAATTCGAGGCAGCCAGAACACATACCCCAGGGAGTGTTTCGGGGCGACAGACTGGCTAGGTGATGGAGAATTGTGGGCCAGATTAATGGAATGACGGTTGATTATGCAGTACATTATGGTGAGGCCCAAGCAGTTGACCATGAGATTTCCTTCTTTTCGTGGGACAATGTTTTTTGATGACCAGAATGGTAGGAGTTGGTGTAAAATGGAGAGATCGCCACGGGGTATGGGTGAGCCAATCTTTTTCTTGGAGAGAAAAGCGATAGATTTTATTTTTGTGGGACCCCGGGGATTTCAGGAAGGACTCCTTTCTCATAGAAGGACAGGCTAGTAGTAGGGACTCCAAGGATTTGGGACAGTTTTTCAAGATTGAAGAAGATTGGGGTGGAATTAACAAAAGACTGTGCAGCACACGTTTTTTATAACAAGATTTTTGAAAGAAATCGACAGACTCTTGGGGATACCACTCCGTTATCTCACAGAAGAGGTGTTTCCACCCCTGAACCTCTAGCATGGTTACTAACTCCCCTAGGTTTGAAGATAGAGCCCAAGAAAAGTCGAGGAACTTACCCTGACGATATTCCGTTCGGAGGCAGGGTCCCCGAGCATGTAGCGTTGGTTTGAAAGGGTTTATCTTCGCACATCTCCGGTGCGGCTTTGGTGGTTTCTGGTCTTTGGAGGATGTGGCGCCAGTAGAAGCATCATGACTAGCCGTGGCAATTCTTAGACTGGAGACGATTCACCGAACCAGAAGAGACTGGTTGTGCCTTGACAGATGAACGGAGAATCCGTTTGGCTGTGGGTCGAGTAGAGGTTTGGGCTTTTCGCTTGCGGTTTTGGGTTGAGGTTGTTGTGGTGGTGTTGCTGATTTTGCGGGAGATGCGGGTGGGGTAGGTGTAGGGGATTTGGCGGTTGGAGCTTGCGGTTGATCAGTAGGTTGGGTTTCGGCAGTAGGGTTTTGATCTTGCAGTGGTGGAGATGGTGGCATGGTTTGTAGTGGTGTAGCTTCTTCAATATCGGTTTCAAGAATGTCGGTTTTTGCGGCGGAGGGTGGTGTTTGATGGGGGGATGTATCATGGGTGGCTGGTGGTGGTGTGGCGGAGTGTGTGGGGGGACGAGGTAGTGGTGGTTTTGGTGGGAGAGTGAGTGGTGGTGGTGGTGGTGAGTGGAGATGGATTCGGGTTGGCCATCGATTGGAGGTACGCCTGTAGGCGGATAGGATCTTGGAAAATATCGGCCGGGATGTTGATGCCGTTGAAATTGATGCCTGCCATTTGGAAATTGTAGTATACTTGGGGGTAAAAGGAATGGAAGTGAGAGAGATGGAGTGGACGGGTGATGGATATAAA
Source organism: Limonium bicolor (assembly GCA_023374045.1). Taxonomy (NCBI): domain Eukaryota; kingdom Viridiplantae; phylum Streptophyta; class Magnoliopsida; order Caryophyllales; family Plumbaginaceae; genus Limonium; species Limonium bicolor. The sequence goes on along the minus strand of CM041781.1, from coordinate 89,289,699 downwards.
GGCTGGAAGTTGCAGAGATGCGTGTGTCAGGTGAGATAAATGCGGCGACGTCAGGGTTTAGCGAGATTAACGGCGAGGATTTAGGCAGGGTGGGTTCGGATAGATGACGTGGGTGGTAGCGCTAGAGTTATAGGCATGCTAAGTAATAAAACATAGTCCCAGATTCAAGTGCAAACAAAGACAGACTCTATGAGACATGAGGGAGTACCACCGCTGAAGATTGCGGTAGGGGTAAGGAGATGCGACCGTCTAGGTAGACGGAGTCAATCCGATTGCTGATCGCAGTGCTTCGAATCTTGTTGTAGACAGGGTTTAGTAAAGATATCTGCAAGTTGATCTTCTGTGGGCACAAAGTCAAGTTGGATGAGCTTTTTCTCGACACAGTCTTTCAAGAAGTGAAAGCGAATTCAATGTGTTTGGTTCTTGAGTGTTGGACTGGATTTTCTGATATTTTGATTGTGCTTTTGTTGTCACAAAATATTGGGATCTGTTCTTGGGTGACATGATAGTCTTGAAGTTGTTGTTTCATCAAAAGGAGTTGGGAGCAACAAGCTGCAGTAGAGACATACTCTGCCTCTGCTGTAGAGAGTGCTACGGAATTCTGTTTTTTGGAGGACCATGAAACAAGGCAAAGACCCAAGAACTGTGCATTACCTGAAGTACTCTTTCGATCTTGGAGAGAACCAGCCCAATCAGAGTCACTATATCCAGATAAAGTAAAAGTAGGGGATCGTGGATACCATAGATAGAGTGTACTTGTACCTTTTAGATATCTGAAGATGCGCTTGACTGCTTTGAGGTGAGACTGCTTCGGTGCTGCTTGGAAGCGAGCACAGAGGCAGACTGCGTGAAGAATGTCGGGGCGACTGGCAGTAAGGTACAAGAGGGACCCTATCATTCCTCTATATTCTGTGGCATTGACACCGACTCCATCATCATCAGGATAAAGTTTTGTAGATGTACAGCTTGGTGTGGACATACTCTTGGCATTTTTGAGGTTGTACTTGTCAAGGAGTTCCTTGATGTACTTTTGCTGGTGGATCTTAATCCCGTCCTTCTCCTGTTGAATTTGTAATCCTAGGAAAAACTTGAGCTCACCTAATTCATTCATGGAAAACCCTTGCTTCATGAGGTTAGCAAAATGGTCACAGAGGGTGTTACTTGTAGAGCCATAAATGATATCATCAACATAAATCTGTACTAGTAGTAAGTCATGCGATGAGTGAAGAATGAAGAACGTTTTATCTACGTTACCTCGAGAGAAACCATTTTGCAATAAATATGTAGACAGTCTTTCATACCATGCACGTGGAGCCTGTTTTCAGTTCGTAAAGGGCCTTACACAGTTTGTAGACGTAGTCGGGATGGACGGAGTCTGTGACCCTGGTGGTTGCTCGACGTAGACTTCTCTATCAATGTAGCCGTGGAGGAAGGCTGTCTTGACATCCATTTGATATAATTGGAAACCTTTGAAAGCAGCAAACGCAATTAGCATGCGAATTGCTTCAAGACGAGCTACGGGAGCGAAGGTTTCATCATAATCAATCCCTTCTTCTTGATTGTAGCCCTGAACGACCAATCGAGCTTTATTCCTGAAAACTTGTCCTGCATCATCAAGTTTGTTACGAAAGACCCAACGAGTACCAATGGTTTGTTGATGTGTGGGTCGAGGAACTAACTCCCAGACAGCATGTCTTTGGAGAGAATTCAGTCCTCCTGCATTGCAATGACCCAATCACTATCAAGGAGTGCTTCTTTGACATTTCTTGGTTCAGTACTGGAGAGAAAAGCACCAAAGGCACAGAGGTTTGCATAGCTTGGAGGCGTGTTTGAACACCGGAGTTTGGGTCTGTAATGATGTTTTTAGGAGGGTGAGCTGATTTTTGTTGGAACTGTCGACGTGAAGCAGGAGGGGGTGTATCTCTGTCAGAGGAATCAAGGTCAAGTTTGTGGTAAAGGTGTCTCCGGGTATGGTCAGAGTGAGAGTCTGATGTATTGTTTTTGTTAGCCAGAGAGTTATTAGGAGTGATGGATTGGGATTGGGGAGTCTTCCTATGGGTACAGTGATGAAGTGTGGATCAGTGAGGAAATCGTCAGGAGCAAAGTCAAGTTGATCAGAAGATGAGCCAACATTGTGGGACTCATCGAACTTGATGTGGGGACTCTCTTCTAAACCTGAGTTCTCAGATTGATAACACGATAAGCTTTGCTTTTAGAAGAGTAGCCAAGAAAAATACCTTCATCACTTTTAGGAGAGAACTTACCCAAGTTGTCCTTACCATTATTGTGGATAAAGCACTTACATCCGAAACGCCTGAGATGAATAAGACTTGGTTTACGTTGACGGAGTAGTTTATAAGGTGTCTTTTGAAGGAATGGATGAATCAGCGCACGATTTAACACATAGCATGCTGTGTTAATAGCTTCTGCCCAGTATGATGGAGTGATTTGACTGTCGATGAGCATGGTGCGTGCCATTTCTACCAAAGTTCTATTCTTTCGTTCAACTACTCCGTTTTGTTCCGGAGTGCGTGCAGATGAGATTTGGTGATCGACTCCGTTGTCCCTGCAAAACTCATCGAACGACTTGTTGCAAAATTCAGTACCCTGGTCCGTTCTCAGGGTTTTCAAAGTGAATGAAAATTTGTTGATAACATTTTATGGCGGTTGATGAACTCCGTAAAAGTTTCATCCTCCTTAGTAGATAGAAAAATGACCCAAGTCCACCTTGAATAGTCATCGACTATGACTAGAATGTACCTCTTTCCACTTCTACTTTGTGTACGCATGGGACCAACAAGATCCATGTGGAGCAATTCTAACGGAGAGCTAGTAGAGAGAGTCGACTTACTTTTAAAGGAGGACCGGGTGTGTTTACCTTTTACGCATGCTTCACAGACAGAGTCTGTGTCGAAGTTTGTGTCGGGTAAACCAATCACCAAGTCCTTGCTTTTGAGTTTGTTCAACAACCTGTGATTTGCGTGACCAAGTCTGGAGTGCCACAGCAATGAGTTTTTGGAATGCACGTTGAGACAGACTTGATCGTCTGGATTAATGGAGTTTAAGCACATTTTGTAGAGATTTCCTTCTCTACGTCCCACAGCTTTTAATGAACATGTACGCTCATCATAAACCTTACAATCCGAAGAGGAGAAAAGTACCAAATTGAATCTATCACAAATTTGAGAAATACTTAGTAAACTATGTTGGAGTCCAGTGACCAGATGGACTCCGTCAATTTTAAATTTTGAGGGGTTACCTACGGAGCCAACTCCCATGATTTCACCCTGGTTGTTGTTCCAAAAGTAACCTAACCTCCTTGGTAGGATGAAAGCGAATTGAATTGATTTGGATCTCCAATCATGTGATGAGAGCATCCACTATCCAAGTACCAGTTGTCTCCATTCGCCTTCACCTACAAAAGAACAGATCATTTGTTAGATTTGGGAACCCAGATGTACTTGGGTTCCCTTTTCGAGCCAGATCTTTTCAATTCTTCTCGTGCTTCAAGTATCAATTTAACATGTTTGACATTAAACGAAAGATCTTTATTCAGTTTATCACATGCACTGTCTCGATGTCCAAGACTCCCGCAGTAGCCACAAATTTTGGTTGGTGTAGATTGACGTATTTCTGTTGTCCTTTCCACCAGGAGTCAAATTTTTCTTTTTCTTGATATCGTTTGGCTCTGTTGTCGGATTTGGACATATTCTTTGGGATGTCGAACTTACCCTTGTGCCACTTGGGCATGGATTGAGTGGATCGAACTCCGGATTGTAGATTTACAATCTGTTGAGAGAGTTGTTCTACTTTGGAGCGAAGATCATCTCGATCTTGGCTAATTTCTTTGATCTTGGAGTCGGCCCACTCAGGTAGTTCAGAGGAGGTGACTTGTTTGATAAACTTGACTGGCTTAAGGGAGAGAGCGTGCTCCTTTTCTTTCAGTTTTTGAGTGAGGTTTTTGATAGTGGTGTTCAGGGATATATTTTGGATTCAGAAGCATTCAAATCATTTTGAAGAGAACAACACTTGTCAGTAAAGATGGTGAGGTCTTGTTTGAGAGAGTCGATCAGGGTGAGAGACTCTTTCTGGTCACCCTGGCTAAATTGAGGTCGCTCTAAGGTATCATGAAGTTCCTTTTGAAGGGAATCAACATGACGTCTTGATTCTTGTAGGTCTAACCTGAGAGAACAAGAGATGGTTTTGTGTTCCTCAGCTTCATCTCTTAGGGCATACATGAGACCTTTTGAGATTTCGAGTTCCTCGGATAGCTCGGTTATTTTGCTGGTAAGACTTGCTTTGAGGGAGTTGTTCTCGGAGACAATTTTAGCAATTAAGGTCATAAATCCCATAGGAGAATACGGTAAAGGTCTGTTTCAAGTGAGAGCGAGTTACCTCATTGTTTGGAATTATGGATTCCGTCGTGTCGTGTGTCATGAGGCATACCAGGCCGCTGGACTCTGCGTCTGGATCGTCGGAGTCTGAATCACCCCAACCAACAGCCGCCATCAGTGATCTCCTTGAGATTTTCCATACTGGTTCTTGAGTAAGGGACAGTCCTTCTTGAAGTGACCGGGTTTATTGCAGTTGAAACAAGTGACAAAGAAGAGATTGTTGGAGGTGTTTGAGAACGACCGACTCTGTCGATTAGGTTGGTTACACATGAATTTTCGGAAGTACTTAACTATGAAGACAAAGTCTTCCATAGTCTCAGCCTCACTTTCCTCAACAAGAATATCCACCAGCTCAGCCTTTGCTTGTCTGATTTGAGTATCAGCGACATAGGCTCCTTCTTGAGTGTACTGAGTCGAATTAACCTGCAAGGCTTGGTCATTCAAAGTAGTAGTCTTACTAGAAGAGGGAGAAGAAGTATTACCACATTCTTTTGAACATTCTTCTTGTATTTATCTACGGATTGTAGATAGGAACCTAGGTCTTGACAGCTCCATTTGGATAAGTCCTTGCATGCTTTGGTGAGATTACCGTCTCTGCCCATTCTTCTCTGAGACTGTCCAGCAATTTGTGCAAGACACTCTCTCTATCTGGTAAGATGCTAACTTCCTGCATAGTAGTAGTAGTAAGTAGAAACGATCAAGCACTTCTTCCAGTGACTCACCGGGTTTTTGCAGAAAATTTTCATAGTCCATTCGGAGTTCTTGAGCTTTGCATTTCTTGAGTTCAGTGACTCCTTCGTGGGTAGCTTGAAGGAGTGTCCATATCTCATTTGCGGACTTACAGTGATTGACTCTCCTTTGTTCTGGGATGGACAGGCAAGTGTATATTGCACGTGATGCTTGTCGATTCAGCTCGTACCTTTTGCGATCTGCAGCAGTCCATGTTGATCGATCTGGATTGACTGCAAGATCTCCTCCAGTGACTATCTCCCAAAGCTCAGAGTTGACGGACTCAATGTGTTGCTCGATCTCATTTTTCCAATGGTCGTAGTTGGTGGAGGTGAGTCTAGGGTGCTCGAAGTGCATTTTGTTGTTTTAGTTGGCAAAGAGATCTGCCATTGCTTCGTTGATTGACCGTTAGCCTAAGCAAGGCCCTGATACCACGTGTAGGATCGGGTGGCTAACTCAAACCAACCAAAGGTGTGAGTCTAAGAGTTGGTTTGACTCAATCAGCCTTCATAAGTGAGAAGCACTCTGTGATGTAGAGGCACTCAATCGAATTGATTAATCTAAGGGTATGAAAGACTTTTGCGGTAATTGAAGCGAAGCGATGAAAAGGGAGAAGGACTCTGTGGGACTCAGCAAGATACACAAATAAGCTATTTCATTTCCTGGTCAAATAAAACAACTTACAAATGTCCACTAAGTAGAAAGGATCTACTTAGCGGTTTTTTCACTCACCACCCAACACACTTTCTAATCAGATCAATGGTAAGCGTAGTGAAACTAGGATCTTCCTAGGCAGAGTCTATCTAAAAGCGCAAACTAACTTGGTACGTATTCTCTCTCTCTTTCTGGCTCACAAAGCGATTCTCTTTCTCTCTCTAAGCTCTAAAATAATCCTCAATGAAAGCACACTTCAAACTGACTATTACACAACTTATTTATACTCTTAATACAACGGTAGGTCGAAGGAGTTAGTTCCGAAAATACCGGAACTAACTTAGTGGGCAACTTCCAACGGCTTTGAGTAGTCTCATTACTTGGGCCGCGATCTTCGGGTGTTGAGGGAAGACTTCATGACCATTGTGGCGATTAAGGCATTCCCGAGTTGACTCCTTATTATTCGCAACAGCACGGGAGAGTCTGTGAAGTCTTCTTAGTTACATGGACTCTATTGAAGCGGCTCACTCTTGTGTCGTCTAGGGATGATTGACTCTGTCGAGGTGATAGGCTATCTCTGCAACACTCCGATGTCCCAACACATAATCCACAATTTAATTCCTTTGAATTATATAATTCATTCATTGGATTAACTCTTCATACATTTACTTATACTTTATTGGCTAGTGTGTTATAATATTTTTCTCATGTATTAAGCTCTCCTCTCAATACCTCGAATCATAAACTATATTATATAGTTTATACCTTCCATATATTGTTCCAAAGTTCCATATGCATATGTTATCATGCTAAAATATATTTTATAGATGTATATATGCACACATTCATCAATTTAAAATCCAATAAGTATAAGAATATGTTCTATGTCACTCGTCGGTAGTCAAATACAGTTTCAAATAGCAGAAAACATGTACGACATGTAAGTATGTGATTGATAATATACTCTTTAATAATAGGGAAAATTACATCTCCTACCCATGACGTTTGGCAAAATTACACATCCCCCATGAGATTTCAAAAAATACTTTGCCCACCCATGTGGTTTCAGCTATTTTACATCCAGCAACTTATCTAATATTTGATCAATTTAAAATATGGTTAAATGTAATCTAAAATTGATGAAATTTTACATGGACGATTCTAAGGTGTTATATTTTTTATCTAACGTGAAATCCAAAGTTTTTTAAGCTCATATGTTATCCGTGGGGCCCAATGAAACATGTGACATGTCAACGTGTTTTCATTGGGTCCCACAGGTCATATATGAGCTTTAAAAACTTTGGATTTGGCATTGGACAAAATATAACACCTTAGCATAGTTCATGTAAAGTTTCATCAATTTTGGACAACATTTAAGCATCTTTTAAGTTGATCAAATATCAGAAAAGTTGTCGCATGTAAAATAGAGGAAATCACAAGGGTGAGCAAAGTAATTTTTGAAACCTCGTGGGTGGGGTGTGTAATTTCATTAAATGTCATGGGTGGGGATGTAATTTTCCCTTAATAATATAGTGTTTCGGAAAACTCAAGCGAAACAAAATTATATATTATACACACGTAAAGATCAAACTGGTTGAGAACACCATTAAAATAATATATTTATACATAAACCATTTACTAACTCAAAATCATAAAATAGTATTCATCATTAACTTATTAACATAAGTACCTCCATTGTCATAATTTTAGTTGGAAAATATGTTAATTGATATACTTATATATGATGCACTATTATCATCATAGAATAATTGATTTTGGCTGCACCTATTAGTAAAACATAGAAACAGTATAGCCGACAACTAACTTGGAGTTTTGAAAATTATTTTCAAAGCTTATGTTTGTTAACCCTCGGGAATACTCGGATTACAATATCTATACACTTTGGATTCTGACCCTACATCACAAAGTAATTCAACACGTCCTCGTTCATCAATGCCTTGACCATTAGTTTTCATACATAGATACAAATCCGACAACATGTCGAGTTATATTCTAACAGTTTTACATAACGAACATCTTATATGATGTTTTTTTTTTGCAGATAATCCCCCCCCCCTCATTCTGGATGTGAACTATAATCCTAGCCACATGTGGCTCACATATATGTATGTTGATAACATCAAAACCCACCACATGATGCTTATAATATTTCCCTTCCACAGTATATTTGCTTTTTCAACTACAACTAGAAATATAGCGTAGCTCATGAATGCCTTCAACAATTTTCCAATACATATATTTAGATAACTAATGTCAAATTTGACATTCTAGCTCTAATTCAAGCTGGTGTCAAAACACAATTTTCTATTGTCTCAGACCTCAAAGCACTAAAAGGATATCATAGATTCAACGCTTCTTTAAATTCTAAAAGTACTTATTTCAACTCATTTTTGTTCATAGTCATGGCATTCATTCCTGTTTAAAGTGAACAGAGAAGTACATATCCACAGCAGGATTAGATAAGATTTTTTTAACTAGGAATAAAGTGACTCTGAAGAAAACAACACTTAACAGCAGTCGCAGCAGTAACTAGCTGGTTACTATGCAACTAAACTACAATATTTTCACCTTTGTCAAGGCTAAATTAGAGTATTATTAATTTTGATTGAAACTGCCATAAAATACACCTACCCAAAAGTTAACATGTGTTGTTAAGAGTGCAGTAAAATTCAGGACTAGTGTGCTTTTTTTTTAACAAGCAGACCATAATTTCATCAACTAAACACAATATGTCCAAATAACCACATTTGTTCAACTATCCAAAATCTGTTCAAATGAATCACATCTATTCGACTAACCCACAATTTATTTGGGTACAGTTTAAGGATTTAAGAATACAGCAGCCTGCAAGAAAGAGAGCACCTTCCCTACTCAAAATCTGTCGCAGCCTATACCCCAAACTGGTTTTGGAAATAGTGGCGACATGTTACTGCTTAAAATGATTATCTTTGTTTCATTAGGTGTAATAGAAAAAAAATTGCAGCCTGGTTTTGGATGCTGCAACAGCAGGAACTACAACTGCTGTTATAATTCTTATCATCTGTGAATACAATCTGTTTTTTTTTTTTAATTCTGCAACAGCAGGACTGCACTACTGTTTAATGCTTATCATGTGTATATCAATCTGGTTTTTTTTAATTCTGCAATAGCAGGACTGCACTGCTATTTAATGCTTATCATTTATTAACAATATCTAATTTTTGAATTCTGCGCAACAGCAGCAACAGTAGCAACAGCAGGACTACACTGCTGTTTATAATGCTTATCATTTGTGAATCAATCTGGTTTATGGATTATGGAACAGCAGGATTATACTACTGCTTATCGTGTTTTATCATTTATGAACACAATCTGATTTTTTTTTTGGATTCTGTAACACCATGACTACTACTTATAAGGCTTATTGTTCTTTTCACAAGGTGCTGATCAGAACTTCAATTGTTGTAATAGACAGTGGTACCATTGCTACTGATTATATGTTCATCACTTGCTTGCTTTACTGGTGTGACTAAACAAAGAGAACTTCTATGTTTTAATTGCTGGAAGAAGAGCATAACTTTGTTGTATATTACCATTTCAGAAATGAACTGATTTAAAGCCCGTTTTGTTCAATCTGGTGTGCGAGTTTGCAACAGTTCCAGTGATGATTTATCACATCGGAGGCGTATACACTAGAAGGGAATGAAGAGATATGCAGAGTATGTTCCTGTTATTCATACAGAAGTGTAGATTCAAGAAGAATATGAGGAGAACTCAACAGCACAGTACAAAAATGAAGAGTGCAGAAGTTGTACGTTTTGTTTTCCTGAATCATTACCGTGAGAAAAGAATGAGCATCAGGCAGTACATGTTCCAGTTTGTTGCAGATTACTATGAGTTAGGAAAGGAAGAACAGACAGTATGCGCTTCTGTTAACTTGTGCAAAATTGCCATGAGTTATACAGAATGAAAACAGAACAAGAGACTTGTAAAGTTACCATGAGAACAAACCAAGAACAGAATGAAGATCGACAGAATGTGTGTTCTTGCTCGCCAGTTTTGGTTTGCGGTGGAGTTCCAGTAATTTAGCACATCAAGGCGCAGATGCAAGATGAGAAATGAAGATCATAAACACAGAATAAGAGAGAGAAGAGCAGAAGATGTGTTTTCCCTTGTTTGGATTAGGGTTGGAACAGCAAGGAATGAAGAGAAGGCGTTGCTCTGTTGTTCGCCAGTACAGGTTACAAAACTGCCGAGAGTTGAGAGAATGAAGAAAAGAGAGGCAAGACGTGGCATACTTGCCACCATTTTTTTTTTATTATTATTATTCATTATTATTAATTATTAGTAGTATGATAATATGAGTATTAGTTTACAATATAAAAATATGTTAATTTATTTTCACTTTATTTGATTTATTTAAGTGCTTTTATATTTATTTAATTCCTCTCCACTAACATATTAATCTTGTTATAATTTTATGTAATTTGTATATTACATGTTACATCCATTTTCTTTTATTATTTAATTTATTCTTATACTCTTAAATCTAAGGATATATTTTATAGTATAATAAAATCAATTAACTGTTGTTTTTATTTTAGTATATTCTTCAATATACTATATCCCATATAGTATACTTAAATCTATTAATCCTTATATTATTTCCTATTTTACTTTAGGATTATTTAGCTTGGTTTAGGGTTTAATACACCCCTTTTAAAACCTAATAAATATTATACAAATACTCAATTACAATTTAAACACACTCCTTTAATCATAAGAAAATTTGTTTATATATAATGAATTCTAACAGACCATTTTCAATTATAAGGATATTTATTCCTATAATGGAGTTTAGTAACCTTGTAAAATGATCATATATTTATTACATGATCCATAATAAGACTTACTTAATAAATCTTCTTAAATTAATGATCACTATATACCTACCATTTTAATAATGTCCTTGTTATTATTTTATGTACCTCCTTGTACATTATATATTATGTACATTATATAATATCATTGTTGATATTTAATTTCTCTATTTAAGGTGTTTAACAATTCCCTTTTTAACCCGTACATACGTTTATACAAAAATTGATAGTTATGGTTAAATAAACTCTTTTTCTTACCTCCTCAAGATCATTTATATTCTATTGTTTCTTTTTACATATTTAAGATATTTAACCTTTCATTAATCACCTTCATTTAATTAATTTATTATTAGTTAGAGTAATTAGTATTTGGGATATTTCATCAACTTTAGAGGGAGCAAAGGACTCCATGAAGTCAAAGTGGGGACTCTGTTATGATGGGTCATCTTAATACTCAAGTTGGTTGCTGAATGGTGTTGGACTCTTTGATTCACACAAGGGAGGAGCGAGAGAACAACTCAAGTCCTCAGCAGGATGCTCCACCTCATGACTTGTTTCGCTCTCAAGTTGTTGCACAATCTGATCTATCTGAGCTTGAACTTTCATGTTGCAGGTATCTTGCTTCTTGATAAAGGTGTCTTGATCAGTTGGGTTAGGCTAGCAAGAAGAGATAAGATCTGACATGAGCTCCTACAAACTAGGTGAATCAACCTTTATTGTGGCCACAAGACAGTGAGTGCTCTCGTGGTCTCCTTCACACTCTTGGTACACAATGGTGGGGTTTAGCTTGACAAAAGAATTTTAAGTCCTTCATGAGAACTCTCAATTCTGACATTGTTATTGGACATTGGGGGCTCTCATGGTAATCTCCGCACCTTTGGCATAAACTCCATTGATTTGTGTTTTTTTCAGTGTAGTCGACATAGGAGTAACCATACAAACCTCCCGCTTGATTATTATAACCATCCATAGTGTTAAGTTCCTACAATGAAAAGAAAAAGTATATACACAAAAGGGGCAGATAAAGGAATGAAAAATATGCATAAAAACTAAACAGATAATAAACCAAATAGTTGGACCGAAGTCCTCGTCAACGGCACCAAAAACTTGTTGAACAAATAATGATTAAACTATCCTGCTAACTATGGGCAGTGAACCCATTCATTGTAGTCCAACAAGTCGTATCCATAGAGACTTCATAACTATCTAGCTAATTATAAGCTTATTAAATGTGCAAGAAGATATATACAAAAGTGCATAAACGTAAATTGGAGGGTTTTTGGGGTTTTGGTTAGATAGATGAAAAACAAAGAAATAATAAAACTAAACTAACTAAACTAGGGTAGGTGTATACCTTAGGATAGCGGGTATCTCCTAATCACCCAAATATGCTCTCATTTATACCTCACTAAGTTTTCTTATTATAGCTAATGTAAAGATTCTCCACATCTTGGACTAATCAAATCTTACCTAATTAATCACACCTCCTAATTCAAGAAAGGCTAGAGTCACTAGATATCATTAATTTCAAGCTCCTAATAATAGCCTTAAAGTTTCACTCCCTAATCTAGAGAAATGAAAGTTAGGGTTCATCCCCGATTTGTCTAATCCCAAGCTCAAGATATAATTTTGCAAGGAATCACAATAAATGCAATATGAGATCAAATCTAAAGCATTAATTAAGCATTGATGAGGAGAAAATAACTACAAAAGTTGAGTTAGGTTTACAAGAGCAATTTTGTGATTTTGGGAGAAACCACATCCCAAGGTATACAAGAGTTCACACAACCATTAGAGAGTAAAGGAGGGAGAGAGAGTAATTAATAAATGACCATTAATGGAGCTTGGGAGCTTCAATGGAGGTGGCCCTTCCTCCTCTCCTTCTTCTCCTCTTTTCATCCTCTTTTCCCCTATTTTTCTTCCTTTGGCGTCGCCCTGGTCCGGTTTAGAGCTCCCCCTTTATTCTCCTCACTTCCAACTTTTAAAATCTGAAATCTGGGCAAATTTCCATTTCGACCGACCCACGTGGGTCGGTCGCCCCTGTTGAAGACGACACATGTGAGTAATTTTAAGTCCGGCCGAACCACGTGGGTCGGTCCCTGGGTTGGTCGGTTCTAGTAGGTTCCGACCAACCAATCTAAGGAGGTCGTCTGGGTCAGTTGAATGTAGTAGATTCTGGAAGAAGTCCGACCGACCCACCTGGGTCGGTCCTGTGGGTAGGCTGGTCTTCAAAACGCTCTATTTTCTTTGTTATAGCTCCACTTTTAGATCCGTTTGTGCACACGTGTTTTTTCTTTTCGTCTACTTTATTCCTAGCTATGTTATTCCTACTATTTCAGCAATAATTATGTTAAGAACCAATAAAACACAAAAATTGAGGAAGACTAGCTAGAATGGAGAAATGAACATGAAAAGTGTTGATAAAACATACTACATACACTCCTAAAATATGCTCATTTGGACACTTTTTTTTGTAGGGAATCAAATTGAACTTGTAATTTGGCTTTTAGATATTGTGGTTAAACTTGGTATGTATTTATATTGACGTTTTAAGTTGTAATTGTCCAGTCAATTAGACCGTGACTTGTGGAATTAATAGGCCTTGTCAATCACATGGGTGATTGGTGGTGTAACACCCGAGAGTTTATATTTTCCGTTGCGATTTGGTTAAGTTGATCGGTAAGGTTAGGCGTTGCTTATTGGATTAGTAGTTGGGGTGTTAAGTAAAGTGGTATCAGAGCGTAGTTACGCTTTGATGGCTGGGAGTTTAGGAATTCTAAGCCATGGGTTAAGGGATTGAGAGATAGTAGAGAAAGACGTGCTAAGTAAGCAATTACTTGACCGCCTGAAAGACGTTATAAAATGCTCAACCATATACTTAGTAGTCGTAGAATCTGATGTATAATGACATTTTTCAGATGTCGGGTCGAGGCCGCGGTTGTGGTCGAGGTAGGGGTGGGGAGGAGACACCAGAGATTCTGAGAGGGCAGACCATTGCATAGATTATAGCTGCTGCCCTGGTTCACATGGGATTCCAGGCCGGAGGGGTATAACAACCTCCACACCTGCACACCCTCACCCTCCGCCTTTGCCCCGTGAGATGAATTGGGTCAAGAGTTTGGCGGATCTTAGACCACCAGCATTTCAAAGGGAGACTGATCCTGCTCATCTAGAGGGATACATCTTTGAGATCCAGACCGCCTTCGTGACTTTGGATGCTCCTGCTGGAGTGAAGGTCCGACTTGTCGCCTTCTACCTGAAGGGAGCGGCCAGCGATTAGTGGATGCTAGTGAAGTCCAAGCATCAGGCCGGCCCCGCCTTTGACTGGAATGCCTACATGGTGATACTTTGGGCAAAGTACTTCCTGTCCATTTGAAGACGAAGAAGGGGATTGAGCTCATGCGCTCAAGCAAACTGACAAGATGACGGTGGACGAGTACTACTCGGCATTCACCGCCCTTCTTCGCCTCCTACCCGGACTAGGATACTCAGACGAGATATTGGTGGAGTGTTTCTATGGCAGATTGAACCACCGCCTCCGGTATGGCATGGGGTTGGCTACTTACGTCTCATAAAACCTATTAAAGTAATTGTTTTTTATACAACCCGAGTAAACGTCTAACACCCTTGAATGTACAGGAATGTTACCATGCTGCCGCTAAGGTGGAGATTACCGTCCAGCTGAGGGACGAGGAGCATGCGCTGAAAAGGAAGGCCGCTGGTAAGGGCTCCGACAACCAGGGGCAGCAGGGAAACAACAAGCGAAAGCGTTTTCCACCGAACCAGAAGCGCCCCTACTCAGACTTTCCAGCTGACCTACCCCGTTGAGGCAGCTAAGCCTCTGCGCTCTCACCGCCTAAGGGTAAGATACCTCACCTTGGTTTATAAACATTCTCTTGTTTAAGAATACCACTTACTTACTACTTTGGAAATGCCTTCATTAACTCTTGCAATGAACTAGGTTCAGGCTTGGGCTCAGGCACGAACAAGGGGACTGAGCGCTACTATAACTGCAAGACATGCACGAAGAATCATCCGGGGGTTGACTTTCGTGGAGAGCTGGTACAGTGCCACCACTGCCAGAAGTGAGGCCATTAATTATCGAGTGCTACTCAAACCCGAGAGCAAGAACTACCGACCTAAGATGAAGCTTAAGGGCGACCATAGGACTGGATCCGGCGGTCCATGCACTACTCCGGCGACCCAGCCTATAGTAGGCCAGACACCCAGAGGTCATCAGAAGGGACCAGGATCAGGCCGCCCGCCCTGAATGTGTTGACCACACTATGAAGGCCGGTACTTCATCTGGACCAAGTAATACTGAACCCCAGTAATCATTGAAATTCATGCCTACAACATTGAGTGATCGTATGATACAACGTGTATTTAGCAAGTTAAATAAAACTCATGTAAGATAGAACTTTCTACCACCTTAGGAAACTTTGATATTTACTTCCTATTCCTCCAACACGAACCTAGAAGAGCCCATCTGTGAGACTCATGACTTTCTAAGTGAGAAGTGTTAGATTAGCTAACCTAGTATGATCTTCCTCAAAGGATACCTGACACCACCCGGCGCACAAATTGCTATCATCAAGCGATGCCGCAAACTGGGAGTAGGACCGGAAGGGTTCTACACACCTGAGTATCCAGGCGAATCCAAGATGAAGCTAAAGATGATGTCCCCGTTAAGGATCGGAATCCTTACCCAAAGACCTACCAGAAGATGAGAACGGGAGATTGAGCACAAGTACCAAAGATACTGAAGAGTTCCATCTGAATAGTTTGCGGGAGCCTAGTGTTTTTCTCACAACACGAAGCAGGCCCAGTTTCCTGACCTTGAAGCGAACATATGTTCATCAACTTCTACGAGCACGGAGGACGCCTGGTTTAATACCCTGAATTTTTGTAACCCTAATGGAAACCATAGTTCCTTATATTCTTAGAGAACCTGGAACCCTAGTTGTAACACCCTACTCTATTCGGCTCCTAATCATCTTACTTAACAATATAATCGCAGCGGTAATCTCAACAATTGACTACTGGTCACCGTTCTTGCTCGCCCATACGAGTAATAACGTGCTTCCTGATAAGCTCTTAAATACGAAACATTTTCTCGCAGTGACAACAAGAGATAGATCTAAACTCCCAAAACCAATATAAAATACATTCACAGTGAGCTTTCTACGTATCCAAGACCTATACATGTTTCTAGGTTCGTATTAAAATGCAACAGTGCATGTTTAAATAACTGTAATCAAACTACCCAGCGCGTCACTCTCTTTGCCGACACCGGAAGTTGCATACCTGCAAAAATGGTAGTTTGTGGTATGGAATCAGCCCCTGCTGAGTATGTTATTACCTGACTGTCATGCACCCTCGGACCATTCAGTTATTTGGTCGAGAGTATGCAATTCGTTTCCATACAAATAGTTCAATGTTGAAACTGTAAAGCAACAATATATATTGCAGTAATCTCAAATAACAAACAAGCCCCCGGCTTCACACATCGCATCGTAATAAACCACTGAAAGCGTTTACAGCGCTTATATGAGTACAGAGACTCCATTCCAACAAACACTTAATAATTCATAATTGAGTTCAGCGACTCACTCGACCAGACACCCAACCACAATCCACACATGAGTACGGTGACTCGACACAACCAGTTCACAACACACAGTATGAGCACAATGGCTCGTTCAAACAAATCCACCAACATACCACACATAACCACAAAGCACAACCAATGAACAACAAGGCGAAGTAACGAGAATTATAAACGAGTATGAACTCTCGTCTTTGGCATGCAAGCCCAAATAATGTTCGCCTAATGTACGAGTTAATATAGTCGTTCGTAATTGTTCAGTCATGTCTAATGACAACGTCTCGTTAGAACGACGTGTCTCTAAGTTACCCATCTCTTATGGCGGGTCACCCACGGCAATAGCCACTCCATAGCGGTAGAGTCTCCGTCCTACGAACAATCTGTAGTTCGTTGGAAATTTATCCAGATACTTACGGCTACCACACGGTGTCCTAGTATCGTTAATGGATCACAGTTCACAGCAAGAGCCACATCCTTGATATACTTATCTATACCATCGCATCGCTTTACTATTTTTTTTTCTAACACAGCAGACCAAGGTCGTAGTCCAATCCTGAGTATGTCGACTCGGGATCCAGTGCTAGATACGAGAGCGGCGTTAAAGAGGCCAATGCTCCGTATATAAGTCTCAGATATTTTATATATCTTATTATCCTAATGCTACAACGTTTTACTTACGTTCCTTATATTACACATATAAGATAGCATCATTGCCGCTAGTTCGTTTTATAATATGTTCATATATACGAACGGTACTGTTATCGCACAACAGTAATAATAAAGCAGCATTAATACACAACTCAAGCATATTAATTCACACAAGCAGACATTCAATCTTATCACAGATTTTCACACAATGTCTGAACTGAGGAAATCCTCAGAGACAATCAAGCCACATAAATAACATACCGTTCACACTGCTGAGTATTACGGTGGAGTATGAATCAGCAAGATCCTACGCTCCGTGCGTCGTCTCTAACAGTCTATACAATACATAATGCTACTGATTAGCATACTGTATAACAACACAAAATCCTACGGGTATCCCGTACCGTCACTAATACCTCCCGGTTAACCCCCGTTATTAACTGTCAATGTTTGTCGGGTTTTAGGTTTAACTCGAGATTGGAAAAGTGTTATATTACAAGCGTAGTCTTGTCTCGTATATTAATATATTTTATAGTTGAGCTTTTGTTATCGCATGTAACCCAATGTATGTTTGTACATCATATAGTTTGTTTCTATATTGCATGTATGATTCTTGTCATACACCATACATTTCACCTTAGTATTTATTTTTCTAAGGTTTGTTTCTCTCTCTTTTTTTTTTTTCTTTTTTCCAAATTCAATGTGGTAAACAATACTTTGCATTATCAATCCTTATTATCACATGTACAGTCCTAACATTCCATATCCAATGTTTGTAATTCTTTTCCCTTTATCATACGTCATTTTAATTATGAAAATATATGGTCATTAAACCATATTATATTTTCCTCCACAACACATATTTATTTATGTGTATGTAGTCATGGAACTATTTCTTATATGGCAATTCTTATAATATATATTCATTCTTTTTAATGAATACCTCTATATATAAAATGTTATAATTCTTATAACATTAAAACCATATTATAAATTTCATTCAAAAATATTAATATTTCCGAACAGCACCTATGTTCCTTAATTATTTACAAAATCCACCACATAATTTATACCATGTTATATTATAGTTATATAACATATATTTTGACAACTATGTCATTAATACAATTATAACCTATAGTTATATATTGTTAATAAGTACCAAAACAGTACTTAAAATTCTCTCGGTATAAATTAATTTCCACCAAACTTCCATAATTTACAACTTAATCCCAAATTATATTTCCTTGTTACACTTATAGTATATACCTTATATTATAATCCTTATTCCTTGATATAATTATAACCCATGGTTATATTTCCTCAAAATAACCGAACAGACCCCATGGTCTATTTAAATTATTTTCCACCACTTAACTTTCTATATTCACCAATTTCCCCTCTTTATAACATATAGTTTTCTAATTCATTAAAATCATATATTATACATATGTCCTTATAAGACCTCATATATAATTCCAAAAATCATCAAACTATACCAAAAGGTTATAAACATTATTCCTAACCTTGTATTTTCTCTAAATCTCGATTTTTCCACTTATGTTACCCATTTGTAACAATATTATGAAATACCTTATACTATACTTATTTAATTCATATCAACTCCAAATTTAACCAAATAAATTCCTAAAAATTCCTAATAACCTAAGGTTTGTACTAAACTCCTTTTAGTACCCCCAAGTTTTCGGAAATCACAATACCACCCCAAGTCTTATAAATCTTTTACAATTTAATAAGTATCTTATTATAAGGTAGTATTTTAATTTCTTAATTCTCCAAACTTGGTCAAAGTCTCCTATATGGTCAACTTTGACTCCTAATACCAAATGGGAACCAATTTTTCGGTAATTACCAATAATAACCTATACTTTTCTATTTTTACAATTTTGACCCAAAACTTTATAAAATGTTATATTTTTTATTAAATTCATTTAAAACCCTAAATTGTTCTAAATTAAGCCCACGGCTTTTTAACTTCCTAGTAATTACGAATTGGCCCCAATTTTAATTATAAGCATAAATAAAACTAAATAAGCTTATAAACTTAAATTAAAATGGCCTAATGACATGGCCTTATTACAACCTTGAACTTGCAAAATAATTACACAATAAATGTCTCAAAATATAGCATATATATTCGGCCTCACTTAGATTTAATTACTTTTCCACATAATGTCATAATTTGACCATTATGTTAATTAAATCTCTTAAATGACTAGCTTAATTTATCTTAGCCATTTTTTCCATTTTTAGGTCAATATGACCTATATATGTTTTTCACTCTCGGCCCCATATATATATATGCTTAGAAATTATAAAAATCATAAGTTTAAGGTGTTTATACCTTGATTATTCCTTGTATGGGCTCGGTCACTTGTAGGAAAATTCACCACTTGATTTAGACATGTTTAATACACAAAAACAAGATATGGTTACACTCCAAGCTTGAGTTTAACCATAAGGAATAATTAATGTAAGATTTAAGGCAAAAATCACCTTAAAAATGCAAGGGAAGTTCTAGGTATTTTCGACCTGAACCAAACACACCACAAGGTGTTAGATCCACCATATTGACATAGGAAATAGTTAGATCTCGAAATACTACCTTGTTATTAGGTTTTACCTTGGAAAAATGCCTTAAAAGAGAGTATTTCTCTTGGATCTCGGTCACCCTTGCTCCAAATGGCTAACCAACAGATTCCACATGAAAAGGAGAAGAAGATGAGGCTATGACCAAAGTTTCACAGCCAAAATCGAAGGGAATCAAAGTTATGAGCTTAAAGCACATTTTTACCTTAAAATGTAGATTTGAACAACCTTGGTCCCTCTACTGGTCTCAACCGAGTTTAGCTCTTGTTCTAACCTTAGAACACTGAGAATAAGCCATAGGAATTGATGAGCCACGAATTTAGGTGTTGGTAGTGAAGAGATGAAGAAAAAGGGCTAAAAATGACATTAAAACACTTACCTTAAGGACTTAAGAGCTAGGTTTGCCTTCCATGTTCAAGAGCAAGCTTTGAGAGCTTGAGAGGAAGGGAGAACTCGGCTGGTATGGAGGAGAATCGGACAAGGAGGAAGGAAGGAAGGAATGATTGAAGAATTTGAAATAATGTAAAAGTAAGCTTAATTTTCAAAAAGTAATGTATTAGGTAGCATTATTGTCATCAAGGAATTATTGCTGCCTCCTCTCTGATTGCCAGCCGGCTGCCATGGTCCAAGTGGGTCAATTAATTGACCATTGACCATGCTTGGTCAATATTGACTCATGCGGGCCCCACTTAGGGTTTTATTAATATTTTAATAATAAATTTGTAAAAATTCGTAAATTTCTGGAATTAAATTCCTAATATGATATAATATGATTATATATCATATTTAAGGATAATTATAATTTTTAAGCCCATTAAAAATCAATTTAAAAGGCAATCTCACAAAAACGTGCTTTAAGGAGTTTTAGCGCACATTTTTGTGTCACAGGGTGTTCCTGAGCTTAGTTCTCCTTGAGAATGGTTTTTATTGTGTTCCTTGATTCATTATAATACTTAGGAATCCACTTTGGATCCTATTTGAGGTCATACAATCTTTATGGTGTCTTAAAGCACATTTTTGGCTTTACCGATCTTAAGGCGTGTTTTGCCTTGTTGAGATCTTTTAGATTGTTCCCCAATAATATTAGATGTTTAATAATCATCTTAGATCATTAATAGATCATTTAATTATATTTTAAAGGTTAGGGGTATTTCACTAGTGGTCGGGAATCACCAAGAAACCCAGGAGAAACCCTAATCAGAAAGTCCCAGAAAACATGAAATTCGGAAGTTATTAGAGGTCAAAAAGCCCCGTCAACCTGTGGCCAAACCTTGGTTCTAACCTCGGTAAAACATTGACGATGGTAAAACTTTGGTCAATGGTCAACTTTGACCAGTGATGCAGTGTATGCAGTGATGAATGCTGGATGATGCAGCGAATGATGTCGGCATGACCTAATGATGATGTAGCGCTGATGTGTTAACATATGATAGGCTACACATGTCCCATTAGGAGAAGCCACATGTCACCTTGTTATTAGATAAAGCTTAAACAAATGGAGCATGAACACGTGTTCTATCTTATTAATTATCTTTTTTCCTTATATAATCATGAAAATGATAAGGCTTATCACATCACCTCACTAATGGGGGGACGACCACAATATGGAGGGTGGAGATCAATCCAAGCAAAATATCTTTGATCCAACGGCTGTAAGTGAAGACATCTTCACAACCCTCCTTTCTATTTTGTCTTTATGTAATATTATAAGGATAAGCCTTTATCAAGAACCTTATCCCTTCATTAATGTAACACCCCATCCAACAACAAACTCATAACAACAATCTGCAGCGGAAACTCAACTCATCACATTACTTATTTCAATGGTGTTACACGCCGTTAACCACCCACGTGGCTAACAAGGCTAATACATGTACTTTGTATCGGTCTGATGTGCTAGACTCCCGAGCAACTACACGTAACATTTGCTTCCCTTAACAACCCCATATATTTATACACATTCCAACCGTACCGAGTATTTACAAACTAATGCCGATAACAATTCGTCTAATAATCTAACTACTACTGCCTACAATGATTACGCCATTTAAATGGCTACCCTGTATACACATCTACCCCGTCCTACTCTCGAACGGCTTCCAGCTCCTTGTACCTGAAATAGAAAGGAGAGAAAGGGTGGCCCCCAAGGGGCTCAGCACCTTTGCTGGTATGGTAATCCCGCAGCCCACATGCTACCGGGCCACGCACAACTAATTGTCGTCTTAGCATGCAGTTGATTATATTTAAATCATGCATACAAACCATAAACATACAACACATAATATTTCGCCTCAATGGGCTCAACCTATAACCAAAACATCCACACTTAACCAACCATCCATGATTCCTAAACCCTAGAGTGGCTCTCCTCTAAAACGGAGCTACTTCCTTAATGAACGACACGTACCCATTAATCGGGTTATCCTTAAACGCCTCTTGTCATAAACTGGGATTCATTACCATGATCCACACACTCCATATCCTACACATATCTCATCCTCACATAACAAAACATAACAAAACCTTTCTTGTTTCGGCGTATACATGACAACATCGAGTACTTTTAAACATCTAACATAAACATATCATAGCATAGCAAGGGAGATTGCTTAGCACAATAACGACACAATCACCATAAGATCGGTTCACACAAGGAACCTTCCACCATAGTTTTAGTAACCATGTGAGCTAGGGATTTTGCCAATCCCATGTTAAGCTCGTTACCAACCTCGTTACCGTCCGGTTATATAGAACGGTTAACTTATACCCAAGGTGTGTCGGATATAGTAATCCCAAGCACACCGAAATAACTACGTAAGCCCCTGTGGCCCGACGTGAGTCAGTAACTAGCTTTGGATAAGCTAAGGGAAGTAGAAACCAAATTGGAATACCACCTATACATACACCAAGAGAGCCGAACCGGATATGATATCGACTCCCGTCCATCACACGCGTGCCGGAACAACCGGACTCCTCACCCCCCATTAGTACACATACACTTAATACTAAGTAGTTAGAGATCCATTATGGAGCCTACCACATCCACACACCATACGGTATCATAACCGAGTTAAGCACACGAGGGAGGTTCACACACTTGCATACAACAACAATGTCCAACTAACTCACACATAGCCGTGGTTAGCACGTTCCCAAGGTTGGGGGCCGTCAACTCCGAATACCGATCACTCATGTGTTCCTAGATTTTTGGTTAGCTAAGGTTTAACACATATTTGAGGTTAAATGGTATCGGAGGCCAATTCGCCACATAAATGAATTACTATAAACTCATTACATGTTTAATCTTACAAGGTGGCAAACACTCAGTAAAACATATTGGCATACAAGCCGGTGTAATCCGGTAGGACACAGGTTGCAAAAAAACCATACCTGTCACCGGAGTCCACTTTACCACGTCCACTTATGTTCCCGAGCAATTCTCGAACAACTGATAACATTACATATACGTTTTTAACATCGGGGTTGCATGATTATTTAATGTCTAATGCTTATAATTTTCCCCGTTAGTTTAGTTACATAACTTTGCATTTTTAACTTGATTTACTTTCACATTTTATTACAACTTTTCACCTACTTAATTGTCATTAAAACTCACCTAACATGTCCTAAACAACCTTAGAAACACCATTAACCATCAATCCCAACATTACACATCATTTCCATACCTTAAACATTTAAATCATCTTACTTAACTTAATCTCTTAAGAGTCCTTTTATAATTATTTTCTAATCATCAATACTCTCTTAATGGCATACCACTAATACCACTTACATTATTAAAATTAATTAACTAATTTTTTTTTTTTTTAAGGTCCGACCGACCCACGACCGACCCACCCCCTGGGTAGGTCGGCTGCAGAGAACATCCCACTTCACAGTTTCAGCCCGACCGACCCAGACTGGGGTCGGTCCCCTGGGTAGGTCGCCTGCAGAAACTCTCCTAAAAATGCCTATCTTATTCCAAACTCCTCCACAAGTTCCCTTATGTTCTAACAACCATTTGGACACTTAAACACCCTCTTCATATCATCCATAAACTCATTAGTTGACCCACCATCAAGCTCCTTGATCGTTCACTCAAATTCTTGCAAAATTTCTAACACTTGTAATGTTTTTCCCTAAGTTCCTAAGTGGTTGTTTATACTTATGATAACAACTAACTAAAATGTTTTCTCACCACCATCACATCTACTCCAAGCATCATTCCTCCCAAACACCTCCATTACACAACTCCTTCTATATCCTCAAGTTTACACTTAGACCTTCACAAGGCATTACTTTTCCTTTGTTTACCTAAACTTTAACAAGACTTAATACTTCACATATCATAACTTTGGTGTGTAAAAACACTCATTTGATTTCTAAATCCTCCAAGATTATGCCCAAGGCATCTTAACACTTAAGAACACCTTAATGCATGTGTCTTCTTTTGAAGCATGTATCCATTCTTACAATTCCTAGTTCACCCAAGTTCATTTAAGCACCAAGAACTCTTATACATTTTACAAATTTCGCCATGGGTTCTCTTAGCACATCATCATTCCAAAACTCATAGTTTTCACCATTAAACACTCAAGAACACCCAATTCCATCAAGAACACTATCACTCACAAAACTTCACCAAATTGACACTACATCACATATAGTGCATAATTAAACTTGCTTGGCACTTAGGCCCTTAAATACATGGCTCTTTAGGCCCTTAAATAACATGGCTCTTAGGCCCTTAAATTGCATAATCCTTAAACACTGAATTTCCACAATACATAAGCCTTTGACCTGCAATTACACACACCAAGACATATGTTTCCTTTACTAGTCTCCTTGAGAAAACCTTACTAAGTCATTCACCATTTGCTCTTTAGGTAGTTTTAACAAGCATTATAAGCTCATTTCTCCTAAGGCATTAAACCACATTGAGATAGTATGTTTACCTCTTTTCCTCACAAACTCTTCTTCTTGTTTCCTTGTAAAACCGGTGGGGTGTTTTTAGTTGTTTGCCAACTTCTATACAATGTACAAATAATAGAATGAGTATTCAAGCATTATGCTTCATCTCATTATAAACCCTAGTTACATATATTATCTTAAGGTATTAAAATGATTGTTTTACTTGGAATGGAAAGAGAGCTTGAATACATATCAAGAGAGGATCCACCAAGCCCTTGGAAGATTCAAATGAAGCTAAAACAAGCAAGGTAAAGACACCATGGTGAGGTGAATTTTCGGCCATGTACTAAAAGGAGAGGAAAACTTGATTTTTCTTTGAGATTCCTTACCTAGAAGCAAAGGAGAACAATAATATGTGAAAAGGTGAGCTCAAGCTCCATCAATGGTGAATCTCCTTGGCACCGAAATTGAGTTCTTGAAGATTTGAAAAGTAGAAGTGTAGAGCTTGCTCCACTAGAAGAATGGTGGTCTTGGAATTGAATTTGGACCATGGAGCTAGGAGTTACAAGTGGTCAAAGATGGAAACAATGGTGGTGTTGGTGTTGCTGTAGCAGCTCGTAAAAGAGAGCAAGAAGGGAGGTTGGAGACGTGTGAAATGAAGGAGGAAAGGAGAAATGAAGATAGAACTTGCTTTAAACAAGATATTTGTATTAAAGGTAACTTTCTCTTTTTACCTTCCTACCCTTCCTTTCCTTAATTGATTTTTACATGGTGGTGACTCACCTTCATAAAACCGGCCACCATTTAGTTAGAAGGGTGTTTTGGTCTTTGTTGACCAATCAACTTACTTATAATAACATATGTTACAAACTAGCTTATAAAAGTTACTATTCACAAAAACAAAGCACATAGAAGTGAAATTTTTGATTTCCCATTGATATAGACTCCCAATGTGATACTATATAGTACACATATTAATTAAAGAGTAATGATGGATATTTAGCCATTCAAAACTCATTTACAAGACAATTTTTCAAAAACGTGCTTTAAGACTCCTTAAAGCACTTTTTGTGTTTTAACTTGTTTTCAAGCTTTGTTTTCTTTGGTAATTGATTTATATGTTCATTAACATATTTATAAGGTATAAGTATGACCATTAGGTCTTTTACAATTTATCCCAAGCTTAGAGCACATTTTTGCTCTTATGACTTTAAGGTATTTATTTGTGTTTTGTTTGGTTTCATTGTCTACCAAATTTTTCCTAAGGACTTAATCAGCCTTATAAAGTCATAATTAAATATTATCAAGTCTTGGTAGGCTCTTGGGTCCTAACCAAGTTCACTCCAAGCTTAGAGCATGTTTTTGCTCAAACCGTGTCTTAGTGTTTTATTGTGTTTTAACCATGGTTTAAATGGTTCATTTAGTTTCTTCTTAGGCACTTTTTAGCCTTTAAATACCATAGTTTAACATTTACAACACACATACCAAGGTTTGGGGTATTTCAATTAATGATGGAGATAGCCACTCCAAGGGCTGGAATTAGTCTTAGCCAAGTGTCCACCATCCAGGGGTTACAAAGGATAAGGTTTATCATGTAATTATTACACTTGATTAATGAAGTAAAATTAACTCTTTTTGAAGTCCATTCACGCCAATTATAAGAGGGAGTGGGTTCTGAGTTCCTTGCCTTTCTATATACACTCTCACGCCATTATAAATCTGGGGAAACTCAACACACACAAGATATCTCATTAGACCGGAAGGAAACAAGCTTAAACTAGGTAAAATCAAATGGGAGAACACACTTTTGGAAGGAGAATCGGGATAGATTGAAGGAGAGTTATTTGGTGAAGCCTTCATCATCAAAGGGTAGAGGAACATCAAGGAAATACACGTCATGGCAAGGAGGGTTCAGGTAACACTTATGCTCACCAAAATCTCACCTTAAGCATGTTTTGCTTTTGATTTTCTAAACCTTGCCCACTCATCCGAACCCTAGCTGATCTTGAGCTGAAATTTTGACAGTGTTTTTAGGATGATAAATCTAGGCTACGCTGAGCAAACCAGGCCAAAATACTTTTGAAGTTAGGTGATCTTTAGTTGCTCTAAAAGAGGGAAAATGTGTCTTAAGACTCCTAGAGCGCAACCGGTGAGATTTTGATGTTTTTGGTGTGTTATTATGACTATTTTTGGTTAAGGGGAACTACCTTTGGTGGTAAAACACGTTGGTATTCAGGAAAATAAAGAACTAAAGCTAGGGGTGTGAAAGTGAGCTTTAGCTTTAGGAAATGGTTAGATAGGTTCCCGAACTCCTTTTGAGCTGAAAACTTTAGGGTAATCTTATATTGTGAAGTTAGATCCATGGTCAAAACTTCAGGTTGAAAATCCTATGGAAGTCATTCGAATTATTAGGAAGTAATTTTGGGCTAAAAGTGTGCTTAAGCTTGTATAAGTGTAATTGTGTGTTGGTTATTGGATTTAATGGTTTATCTGGTCATTATAGTCCCAATATGACTTGTGGTTGATGTTTTAGAGATGGTGAAGTGTAAAATATATAATGGAGTCCTGTAAGGTTATATATGTGTGTTAAAACTAGGAAAGAAGGAAATTGTGTTTAAGTTGTGGTTTTTGGGTGTTTTGTTTAGCCTTGAAAGGTTTGGAAATATTTGTTTGACTTTTTATCAGAAATATGATGTGGATATCTTAACCCCCTTTCTAAGGTGATTGTGTTGTTATTCTTCTGGAAGGTTTTGGAGATGATTTTTGAGTTATCCTTGTGTTGAATGTTGATTTATGATTGATAAGAGATTGATCTGGTTTCTGGTTGAGTGAATGGTATATTCATGGAAGGAGCTTGTTATTACATGAATTGTGAAGAATCTATTTAAGAGTTTTACTAATTATGTTGATCATGATTATGAATGTTGGATTGGAAATTGTGTTGTGTATGATACTATGTGATGGTGGACTTGTTGATTGGTTGGATGGTGATATTGAGAAAGGCTATGGTTAGCCTCATTGTGAAAAGCTATTTGAGCAACTGAATATATAAGTCTTTTTATGGCTTGCCGTATTGCGACTGATTATTAGACTCCTACCAATGAATTGGGGTTGTCCTATGATCTACTCTTTGAGCTATGTTTAGCCTTAGGAGGTGTACACACTTAAGGACATATGGCCAGAGAATTGAGAGTTATGGATTTCACTTTGTGATTCCAGTAGAGTGTTGAGATTTAACCGATTTACGAGGTACAAATGTGATGGTAATCCAAGGGTAGGTAAACTCTTCTGTGTGATATACTCTTATTGCATGCCTATGTTGTGTGATGATGTTGGATGCTTACTTGTTATGCAAAGAGTTTTAAAGAGAAAATGAATTTTTACAGGGTGAGGTAATTGTTACTCAGTTTCGCTGATTTTGTGCAACCCCTTTGTGTGTGTATGTATGGATTTATGGTTGCAGTATAATTCTATGGAGAGGTTATCTGGAAGGAGGATACCACTCTAGATATTCTCTATGTTACTGCTTATTTCACTTACTCAAAGAAGTTGTCGCCTAAGGTCACTAGGATTACACTTGATGATTGGTACCAAAGTATTCACCTATAGGAATGCTAAGCGTGAGTCTACTTTTGTTTCCACCCGCGTTGTCAAGAACGTCTTCAAGTACTCTAGAGAGAACTAAGCTAGGATGGGATAGGTTACTTTGTTACCCCTTGTACATTGTTGTTATCAGTGACTTAGTAGCACTTAGTGGTTAGCAAAGAAATATAAAAAGGGAGAATGTTTGGTATGTAAGGTGTAAGTGGTGAGGTTGTGTGTACTTTTTTGGAGTGGTGGATTGAAGTTAGAATGATAGCACTTGTGGGAATTTTGTGAGGGTTGTAATAGCCTGTGCACCTGTTAGCTGATAGCAGTGTGGCGTGTAGCACTCCGATGATTGTAATTTACTAATTCCCGCTGCAATATAAAAGTAGTTATGTTTATCAGAAATTTTATGGTTGTTAATTTGGGATTGGAGAACTGGGGTGTTACAGTTTGGTATCAGAGCCTCAGGTTTTAGTAAGAGAGATAATTAGAATCAATAGGGAGTCATGTGACCCAGGCACAACTCTAGTACCTAGGCAGAACTTAACTAAGTCCTGAGAATGTGATTTGTTTACTATATCTGTATTGCATGATTGTTTGCATTGATTGATTGTTTTGTGATATAAATAACGTATGTGCACCAGAACAATGGTGAGGGGAGGGGTCAGCTGGATGAGTTAAGGGAATTGACTGTGAGCATGGGAAATATCTTGGAACAGCATGAGGCCAGGGCGGAGGAACCAAAGGACATTTCCTGGAAGATAGCCGCTATGAAGCCCAATACTTATTATGGGAAAGAAGATCCTGTAATGTTAGAGGAGTGAATTAGGGAATTTGACAAGATATTTGATATGGTTGATTGCCCTGAACAAAAGAGAGTTAGTGGGGCTACGTTTTACTTTGGGGGAGAGGCTGATCTCTGGTGGACTGCTGAGGAAGGGAGGTTGAGAGAATTTCGGGTGGGAAGTGCTTAAGAGTGCAATGAGGAAGAGGTTCTACCCAGAACATTAGACTGCAGAAATATCATGAGTTTGCCGGATTGAAACAACGAGCAGATGATGTTAAGACTTACCACGCGAAGTTTGTAGAGCTTGCTCGGTTCGCTCCAACTATGGTGCCGGATGAAGCATCGAAAGTACAACGTTTTCTGGAGGGATTGAATTGGAATTTACAGGAGACTCTAAGTGTGATACCATTAACTACCTTGCAAGAAGCATATGAGAAGGCTGCCAATCTCTATCGTGTGCAACAGAGGAAGAGAGAGGTTCAATCGGGACAGAAGAGGAGCTGGTCAAACAGAGCTGGAAAACCGGAGAAGAAGTTTAAGGATGATTCTAACCAAGTGGGGGAGGCAGACCCTTCTATCATTGGTAGAGTTCAACTGTTAATCTGAATGGAGGGGCTAGGCAGTATATTTGTAGAATTTGTGGATGAAACCATCCTGGAGTTAACTGTGAAGGGAGGATGGTAGAGTGTTATAAATGTGGAAAGTTAGGCCATCGAGCCTTTGAATGCAAGGTTAGAATGTGGGGAGTGGTAGGGATTTTGAGCGTTGTCATCAGGGTGCTGAAAGTACTCCTCAACAAGTTTATACCAACAGAACCAATATGGAGGCCAAGGAAGCAACCACAGTATGCTGGTGGAAGTACACAGGGAGGAGGCCAAGGAGGAGGAGGTTATAAGACTCAAGGGCACATCAATGTGATCACCAAGGCTAAAGCTGAGGCTGAGGAGGAAGGAAACATAATAATAGGTATGTTTCCAGTCCTTGGAACTTGTGCAAGAGTGCTATTTGATTCAGGTGCATCATGCTCTTTTATATCTTCTGCATTTCTGAAAAGAGTAGGGGTAGTACCCAATATAGATGTTAGTTTATCGGTTTCTACACCGACAGGGAAGGTGTAGGATGTACTAAAAAGATTAAGGGTGTAAAGATAAGCATTGGAGGTAAAGAGTTTGAGATGGACGCGGTAGAGTTTGAATTAGGAGACTTTGATATAATCTTAGGAATAGACTGGTTGAGTAGGAACAAAGGACATATAGATTGTGAAAAGCAGAAAATCAGTTTACAAGGGAAGAAAGGGAAGAGAGTGTCATATACCAGTGAAGGAGCTCAAAAGGAGAAGAAGGTGATCTCTGCTTTAAAGTTTGGGAAAGGTCTTCATCCCGAGGATCAATTTTTCTTATGCTATGTTCAAGACGAAAGCTCCGTGCATGACCAGGACGCAACCCCAGGAATTGAAGAATTACCAGTTGTGCGGGAATTTCCAGATGTCTTTCCAGATGAGATTCCAGGGCTACCACCGGATTGAGAGCTTGAGTTCACTATTGATTTAGTGCCAGGAACATCTCCGATATCTAAACATCCTTATCGGATGGCACCGAACGAGATAGAGGAATTAAAGAAACAATTGGAGGAGTTGTTGGATAAGGGTTATATCCATCCAAGTGCATCATCGTGGGAGCTCCTGTCTTATTCGTCAGGAAGAAGGATGGAAGCATGTGATTGTGTATTGATTACCGGGAATTGAACAATGTAACCATCAAGAATAAATATCCCATGCCTAGGATTGATGACTTATTTGATCAACTTCAAGGAGAAAAAGGTGTTTTCAAAATCGACTTACGGTCAGGGTATCATCAATTAAAGATAGCCGAGAAGGATATAGCAAAGACGGCTTTTCGTACAAGATATGGCCACTACGAGTATGTAGTCAAGCCATTTGGGTTGACCAACGCCCCAACAATCTTCATGGATTTGATGAATCGAGTCTTTCATCTATTTCTCGATAAATTTGTCATGGTTTTCATTGATGATATACTTGTGTATTCAAAGAGCGGGGAGGAGCATGCGGATCACTTACATCAAGTCCTTCAAGTGTTAAGAGAGAAGAGGTTGTATGCCAAACTTTCACAATATGAGTTTTGGCTCAAGCAGGTAGCATTCCTTGGTCATGTGGTGACCGGGGATGGCATCTCTGTGGGTCCTGCAAAAATTAAGGCGGTTAAAGATTGGTCTAGACCAACGAATGTGAAGGAAGTCAGGAGTTTTCTCGGATTAGCAGGGTACTATAGGAAGTTTGTTCAAGACTTCGCTAAGATTGCAAGACCGCTCACAATTTGATGAAGAAAGAGGTAGCTTATAAATGGGATACTAAGTGCGAGGAAGCTTTTCAAACCTTGAAAGAAAAATTAACAACATCACCAGTCCTTGCATTACCTTGTGGAACAGAAGGCTTTGAGGTTTACAGCGATGCATCATGTGTTTTGATGCAAAGTGGCCGAGTAATTGCTTATGCTTCAAGGCAATTGAAAGACTATGAGACAAGGTATCTAACGCATGATTTAGAATTTGCTGCTGTGGTATTTGCATTGAAGATATGGAGGCATTATCTGTATGGTACTTCTTGTAAGATCTATACAGATCATAAAAGCTTGAAATATATCTTCACCCAGAAAGAACTTAACATGAGGCAGAGAAGGTGGTTGGAACTTATTAAGGACTATGATTTAGAGATCTTGTATCATGAGGGCAAAGCTAATGTGGTGGGCGATGCCCTGAGTCGGAAAAAGAGTCATGGAGGTGAGGCTAATTGGATTCTACAGGATAAATTGGTGGAATAATTCAGGAATTTAAATCTTGAAGTGGTAACATCCGGAGAGGTTAAGAAAGAGATTCTTGCCAGTATGACGGCGTTTCTGGAAATATACAAGGAGATCACAGAGCATCAACAAGAAGATGAAAAGTTGAGGAAAATAAAGGAAAAGGTGGGAAAGGGTGAAGCTCCGGACTTTCAAATTCACGATGATGGGAGCTTGAGGTTTCGAGGCAGATGGTGCATACCAGATGTTTATGGGCATATTAAGGAAAAGTTGATGCGAGAAGCTCACAATTCTACTTACTCTCAGTGCACCCAGGAGGGGATAAGTTGTATAAAGACTTGAAACAGTACTTTTGGTGGCCAAACATGAAGAAGGAAGTGGCTGAACATGTGTCTAAGTGTTTGACTTGTCAGAAGGTTAAATTTAAACATCAGAGGACAGGCGATATGATACAACCTTTAGAAATACCTGTGTGGAAGTGGGATTCTATATCTATGGATTCATGGTTGGGTTGCCGCCAGCTAGGGGTGGATTGGATCAAATTTGGGTAATAGTAGATAGGTTGACCAAGACAACGAGATTAATTCCGATGAAGAGCACATGGTCTATGGAACAGTTGGTGGATGCATACGTCAAACATGTTGTGAAATACCATGGTGTTCCGATGGAGATTATTTCTGACCGAGACCCTAGGTTTATTTCTAGATTCTGGCAACAATTTCAGAAAGTTATGGGCATAAAATTAAATCCCAGTACTGCATATCACCCCCAGATGGACGGGCAAACAGAGCGAACTATTCAGACTTTGGAAGATATGTTATGGGCATGTGCTATGGATTATCAGGGATCTGGATTGATAAACTACATCTGATTGAGTTTTCCTATAACAATAGTTACCACACAAGTATCTACATGTCACCATAGGAAGCATTGTATGGACGGAAGTGTCGTACGCCATTGTGTTGGGATGATTCACGTGAGCCGACCATGGTAGGACCAGAATTGACAGAGGAAATGGCTCAGCAAGTCAAGAATATTCAGCAGAGGTTGAAAGCTGCTCAAGATCGACAAAAGTCATACGCTGATTTGCATAGAATACCAATTCAATTTGAAGTAGGTGATAAAGTATTTTTGAAAGTTTCACCCACTAAAGGTGTGGTTCGATTGGAAAGAAGGGGAAACTTGCTCCTAAGTTTATTGGCCCGTATGAAATTTTGGAACAAGTTGGGAAGATGGCATACCGACTAGTGTTACCAATGGAATTGGATAGGGTGCATAATGTTTTCCACGTCTCGCAATTGAAAAAGTACGTTTCTGATGAATTGCATGTTTTACAACCTGAAGAGGTAGAGCTTGATCCAAGTCTTACTTATGAAGAGCGACCGATTCAGATTCTTGATCATAAAACAAGAGAGACTAGGGGTAAATAGGTGGATTTAGTCAAAGTTCTTTGGACTCATCATGGAATTCAAGAAACTACTTGGGAGCTTGAAAGTAAAATGCGGGCTCAGTATCCAGAACTTTTTGTTTGAGGTTAGTACCTAAAGTTTCAGGAGAACTTTCTTTTAAGGGGGGAGAGATGTGTGTAATGGGTGATGAGTGATGAAATAATTGACATGGTTAGTGTGTTAATCATATTGGACATGATTATATGATTTATATCATCAAGTATTGTGTTGTTGGTTCATGTTTTAATGAAGTGAATTACGTAAAGAGCGTTATAAATTCATGTGAAATGATTCTATGTGAGTTGTGTGCTATGATTTATATGAAAACATCAGATGATTGAGATTGAGCTTGAGATTTTATGTGATGTATAATTGAGTGAGGTGTATATTTTGTGATGGGTGTTGGATGGTATCTTACAAATGAAAAACATGATGGAATGATTGAGGTGTTGAGATGAAAATGAGATGAGATGCTCTATTTTATGATATTAGTAAGTTCTAGGGTAGTTAAGCTTTGGGGACGAAGCTTTGTTTAACGGGGAGAATGTAATACCCCGAATTTTTGTAACCCTAATGGAAACCATAGTTCCTTATGAACTATTAGAGACACTAGGAAACCCTAGTGGTCGGGAATCAACCAAGAAACCCTAGAGAAACCCTAATTCAGAAAGTCCCAGAAAACCTGAAATTTCGGGAAGTTACTTAGAGGTCAAAAAGCCCCGGTCAACTGTGGTCAAACCTTGGTCACCTTGGTCTAACCTCGGTCAAACATTAGACGATGGTCAAACTTTGGTCAATGGTTAACTTTGACCATGATGATGCAGTGATGATGCAGCGATGATGTCGGCATGACATAATGATGATGTAAGCGCTGATGTGTCAACATATGATAGGCTACACATGGTCCCATTAGGAGAAGCCACATGTCACCTTGTTATTAGACAATAGCTAAAACAAATGGGAGCATGACACATGTTCTATCTTATTAATTATCTTTTGTCCTTATATAATCATGAAAATGATAAGGCTTATCACCTCACTAATGGGGGGGCCACATATGGAGGGTGAGATTAATCCAAGCAAAATATCTTTGATCCAACGGCTGTAAGTGAAGACATATTCACAACCTCCTTTCTATTTTGTATTTATGTAATCATTATAAGGATAAGCCTTATTGTAACACCCCAACCCGAAATCCAACAAACTAAACGACGATCGCTCTCCAATAAAACTTAAACTGCAGCGGAATAAATTACAACAACCGGACGGTATTACAATGCCGTTAGCCACCCATGTGACTAACAAGGCTAACTCCAAATACAAATTACAAGTGTCACGGTCTGAATACGATACAATCCCGAGATACTTGGAATCAAACTTAAAAGTACAATAATCAAGTAGAAACAATAGCTGGTATAAACTCCCACAGCTTAGTCTACCCCGCCTACGCTCGTCGGGTAATCACTTCACTTCAGGTACCTGAAAAGTGGGGTGCCCGAAGGGCTCAGCAACAACGCTGGTATGAAAAGCATGCAGCCCACAAGCTACTGGCCACACCAACTACTTTGTCGAATACATGCAGATCATTTTTTTTTTGAAAAGTTGTAAACACGCAGTATAACATAATCATAACAAGTATCCATACAAGGACAACAATGTCACACAGAACAAGACTTCAGAAGCTCAGTTAGATGTTATGGGCACTGCTTGATATAGTCAGATCCACACAATGGGACTAACTGTATATAATAGTACATTAATACAGAGGAGGGAGTGACCTCGTTAACTCTATCTCATAGAGTAATTGGTTGGGTATGATAAACCCTTAGACGAGATGGACTCTCGTATAAGTAGGTGGGTAATAATTCCCTCAGAGATACGTAGTTAACTCTGTACTAAAGAGGTGGGTATCTACCCTCGAGAGATGTAGCCTTTCTCCCAACTTAAAATGTTCCAGTACGGTCCCGGTGAGTGGACATAGAGTGCAAAACTTCTTCCGTATGACTTATATTGAATAGGAGTCGACCTGTGACAGGTACACGCTCCTGTAGCCATGCAATGGCCAGATACAACTGGGCTCCTCGCTTCTCGTAGCATAGAACTTGTTAG
This sequence comes from Limonium bicolor, assembly GCA_023374045.1. Taxonomy (NCBI): domain Eukaryota; kingdom Viridiplantae; phylum Streptophyta; class Magnoliopsida; order Caryophyllales; family Plumbaginaceae; genus Limonium; species Limonium bicolor. The sequence goes on along the minus strand of CM041781.1, from coordinate 89,254,517 downwards.
GTGTCACACAAGGACGTTAAACAGAACACATATGTATTGCCAGTTATCATGTTTAGGATAACGACATTCGTATAAGTGGTTAGTGAGAAACTTGAGTACAAGTTCTCGGTATAATAATACGCAGGTATTTAATAATCCACTGGTATGTAGTGTTGTATGCGTGGAACATACACGTTATAGTTAGTATCATCACCACATAATGATAAGTCAAATGAGCATGGTGTACATCATATAATAGCATTTCTTGCTCATCATTCGAGTCAGTTAATGTTTTATTATTGCAGAATAGCAACATGACAAGTGGATAGTAGCGACATAGACAAAGCTCACCTTATAACAGAATGTGAGCTTTAAAGATTGTTATATATATGTATAATATCGCAAGGACAACATAGAGTGACCGATAGGATGGAGGCGCCTGACTAGAGACAGTATTGGAAACTCTAATGCAAGCCTCGCAGAGAGGCTAACCTCAAGCGGTATTGTAACCTCCTCCTAGTAGGTCAAGAGTTGGAGCACATGAGTGTAGTTGTAATTTATCTGGACAGAGATCCTATGGCGGACAAGTACCGTTTGACAACACGAATTAGTTATCATGTGTATAAATGTTCCATCTTATGTCTTCGTCTTCGTCTTAATTTTGGCTAATCTGCAAGAACCTCGATGTTAATCTACTCTGTAGTGAACCAAGAATTTAAACAATTCCGTATTTATAAAACTTTTGAATATAATTTTTGATAGTTTAGAGACATCGTTAGACATTTCATAGTTATTCCATCCTCTAATCATTCTGTACTTAATTTCAGAGATATATACATGGATTGAAAATCAGTCATCTCCAGTCTAATGGCTATTATTACGTGTTGATGTTTACTCGTATCCTAGATGGTGTTAATAATCCCCAACTTATTATTAATACCAAGTTTTTTATAAATGTTCCTAATTTATAATGTTAATAACTATCAATGCATAACGTCACAATGATTTGTAAATCTGAATAGACCACATAACGTTAGATAGTATACTTTGATTAGCAGATAAAATCCTCTGTTATAAGAATCTCATAAAGCTAATTAATATTTTAGACTTTCTGATTGTAATTTAATAATTAATTCTGTTTATCTATGATCACACAGATAAATTCTTAACATAATTAATTATTACTTAAGTATTTACTTCCCGTAATCCTAGGATATTTAAATCCTGTCCATATTCATTTTATTTACTGTATTATTTCTGTACTAATCCCAAAGTTAGCTTGCCTAAACTTACATATGCAATCTTTTACATTTACTAACGGATAATTACATCGAAGTTGTGATCGACCTTGTTGTACTACAATTGGGTTCAACTATAGTTCACGATGTTTAATACTATGCCCAACATAACACAACAGTGTACAAGAGTAATACAACATTTTACATACAATTATCTTGGTCGTTAATTCAAACAACAGATAACACACAAGCCGGTGTAATCCGGTAGCAAACAGGCTGCAAGAATCCCATACCGTTCACCGTAGGTTGCAAGTGATTATTTCCTGGTCAACGCCTGGTCAAGTATAGTCCTAGAACAGGATTACTGAGAGTGTTAATTTATGTTACTCTCGTATATAATTTTATTGGATCATGAAATGGTTTGTATTCGTTATTTCATGTGAGGTTTATTTCTTTACACATAGGTAGTTTCTTTAACCAGTTAACCTTTTTGATAATTAAGGTATTTATATATTTCCAAATCATGTAATCTTAATTTATAAATTATATGGTGTGGTAATTTCTTTTAATTACCTTATGATTTAATGTATACTTATTTTGTTATTCCCTTTGATTTATTTTTTTAATCCTTTAATGTATATATATATATATTCGTGTACTATTTACGTTACATGTTTATAATTGTCTAAAGACACAACAACTTTATAATCTCTCAATTATATTTATATGTCACGCATGGACATAATATTCTTATAATTTTTATTATTCTCCACTTAACCATAAGTAATATTTATTGGTTACAATTAAATTCCTTATAACTATATAGCCATAGTTTTAATTCCATAATTCCTTTAATAAAAATTCTTTTTCTAATTCCTCCAAATATCCACATTGGACCTATAATTATTTAAATTTAAATACATACCCTCATAATTCGGTTATTTACAAAACAACCTCAATAATTCATAAACTTTACATTTTAACTATAATCTCATTATATTATATAGTTTTAATTCCTTATTTAATTAATCTACAAATCCACCACTAATATTTTGGTATATACTGTTTGAACATTATAACTTTTCGAAAATTACAACTTGGCCCCATAAACTTTCGGCCTTAATATAATATTTCCTATAATTACACTTTAACCTCAAAAATCTTATAACCTTTACATAATAATTATAACCTATAGTTTTAATATTAAATTCCTTTAATTTCCGAAATGTATACTTATAGTTTCTTAAATTACAAATCAACCCCAAGTATTTCGGCTTCCACATAAACTTTGCATAAATTACATTTTCACCCCAAAACTTTATAACTTGTTAATTTAGCACTTGTTTTAATTTAACTAAATTTATAATCTTAATTCCTACCCTTATATTATATCATAATTATTCCAAGGAAGCCTATAATTTTCGGCTTTCACTATATTTACCCCAAACCTTTCAAAATTTACAATTTTACCACATAACTTATTAAACTAGTCATTTAAACACTAGTAATTATTTCTAACTTACCCCAAATTCTTATTATGAGTTTATACACCATATTATATCAAAGTTCACCAAATTTAATTAATAATTCTCGGCTACAATTAAATCTAGCCACCAAGTTTTGGTAAATTACATATTTTACCCTTAAACTTATAAACTTAATATCTTAGGTATTAAAATACCTAATTAACTTATCCAAATATTTTATAACATCTTACTATATAGTATTAAGCCATAATATACCGAATTTGGAGTTTATATTTTCGGCAATAATTTTTATAACCAAATAATTAACTTAAAATTCCTTAAATCAATTCTTAAACCTTAACTCCATCTTTAATTAATCAAAACACATATTTAAACACTTAATGATTTCGGCTTTAATTTTATAAGAGGGGAATTAATGGTTTGATGTTATAAAACATAGTTTAAACCATAGATCTACTTATATATACTTAGATAAATTACTTACCCTCTTGTAAAATGATTTTTCCTTTGGTTTCTCCTTGGATCTTTGGCCACACCACCTTGATCTATACTCCTTGTAGGTGCCTTGAATATTAGAACAAGGTTACCTTGTGTTAAACCTTGAGTTTCTAACTAAACCTTAAGAAATTTACTAAGGCATTATATATAAGATTTGTAATAAAGATTAGGATTTACCTTGATGTTTCAAAGTGTTGTTCAAGACACTTATATTTTCGGCCTTGACAAGGAGAAGAGGGATGAATTATCTCTTGGAGAGATCTAAGCTTTTAACTTAGAAATAACTCTTGTAAACCTTGAAATCAAAGATTTACCTTTGGAAAAATGGCATAAGCTCACGCCTAGATTGAGGTTTGATGAACACCTTGTCAAACCATGAAGAAGTTGAAGTTAATGAAGGGAAGAAACAAGAATAAAATCGGTCATGGACTTGTCTTGGAAGAAAATGGAGTTTTAAGGTATTTTTCTTACCTTAAGCCTTCAAGAACCTTTCTTAAGTGTTTCCTTTGATGAGCCACGAAATTCCTAGCTTGAGTGATGATTGATGTTGATCTAGATCAATGGAATGGATTAGAAGAACCTCCTTGGTGCAAAGAACCGAAAATTAGCTTGGAAATGGCATGAAAACATAACTAGATTAACTTAGGAAAAGAGAGCTCTTACCAATGGATCTTACCAAGCTTGGAATGAGAGGGTGCTGGAGTGAGTAAGGGAAGGAGGAAGGAGTTCATATCGGCACTTAGCAAGGAAAGAAGAGACAAGTCTCACCATTGTCAAGGTTGGGTGGAAATAATTCATTTTAGTCAAAAAGGAAGGCAATTAAGTCTAAAGCTCCAATCAGTGGGATAATGTGTTGAACATGGAGGTCAAGGGACAAGGATCAACCAGCAAGGACTTTTGAATACCAACAAACTTGACAAAAGTGGTGATATAAGGTAAGAAAATGATTTAAAGACATAAAAAACATGTCTTTTTGTAGCCAATCGGCAGGTATAGGGAGGGTGAGTCACCCTTTTATCCCCTGATTATTATAGTTAACGTTGGTCCTTTTAACAATATCAACTCTTGGTTATTCAATACTAAAAGTTAAATATGTAAAATGCGTTTTTTCGGTACCCGAAAAGTGTGTTTTTGTGCTCTAAGAACATTTTGGAAAATAAATTGTTCCAACGAGTTATAAGTGTTTATATACATTGTTTAAGGTCAATTATGATATATAAGGTGTTACATTGAGTTATATGGGGTTATATCAACTCATGACTCAATTTCCGGGACTCCCGGGACCAAAACAGGAGCGTTAAGAATTTCCCCCGAGCACTTTGTGTTTAAATGGAAAAGTGGCAAGGGATTCCTCTTATAAATATTGAATAATGGTCAATTATCCATTTGGAGTGAAGAAAACTAAGTTATACCACTTAGAACGCATTTCCAGGGTTTCCGGAGCTTCTCATGCTTTACGGGGTGTGCGTGAGCACTCCCGAGCACTTTGCGTTTTTAACTAAATATGGCTTGAGGAATATGTTTGTATAGTCATATAATGAGGGTATGACCATTTGGTTTGAGTTTTAAAAGGTCATACAAGGTCACGCCTGACGCACATTTTTAAGGCATTTTAAGAACGTCCTTGTTGTTAAGATGTTTAGCGCGTATCTTTGACCTTTGATGGGTTCTTATGTTTTTATGATATATATATTAGGTGTAACATATGTAGTTACATTTGTTTACATGTGTATATCAATTTATTTTAGCATCTATAAATGCTTCGGCATTCGTAAAATAATTACGTTGCTCGTTTGTATAAATGTTCATATTGATCTTTCCTTGTTGATGCTCTCTTTATTGAGCTTGTTTTGTATGGAGTTTAATCCTTGTTAGTAAACGTACATGAGTGTTTGTACGAGTATGTTAAGACGTTTATAAGATTACGCATGTTAGCGTTTATGGTGAAACGACTATTTTTACGTAACGTTTGCATGCATGAGTTTGCATGCGCGCGTGTTATTATTGTTTACGTAAACTTTTGCAAGCAGGAATGAGCATGCGTATATGAAATGATCTATCCTTAGATTAATTTTCATTATCTAATGGCTTTAAGGTGTTAATTAGATTTGGGGTATTTCACGTATCAAGAACCTTATCCCTTCAACTATGATGGAGATAGCCACTCCAAGGGCTGGAATTAATCTTAGTCAAGTGTCCATCATCCAAGGGGTTACAAAGGATAAGGTTTATCATGTAATTATTACACTTGATTAATGAAGTAAAATTAACTCTTTTTGAAGTCCATTCACGCCAATTATAAGAGGGAGTTGGGTTCTGAGTTCCTTGCCTTTCTTTATACACTCTCACGCCATTAGCAATCTGGGGAAACTCAACACACACAAGATAGCTCATTAGAAAGGAAGGACACAAGCTTAAACTAGGTAAAATCAAAGGGAGAACACACTTTTGGAAGGAGAATTGGGATAGAATTGAAGGAGAGTTATTTGGTGAAGCCTTCATCATCAAAGGGTATAGGAACATCAAGGAAATACACAAGACAAGGAGGGTTCATGTAACACTTATGCTCACCAAAATCTCACCTTAAGCATGTTTTGCTTATGATTTTTTAACCTTGCCCACTCCGAACCCTAGCTTCTCTTGAGATGAAATTTTGAAAGTGTTTTTAGGATGATAAATCTATGCTACGCTGAGAAAACCAGGCCAAAATACCTTTTGGAAGTTAGGTGATCTTTAGTTGCTCTAAAAGAGGGAAAATGTGTCTTAAGACTCCTAGAGTGCAACCGGTGAGAGTTTGATGTTTTTGGTGTGTTATTCTGACTATTTTTGGTTAAGGGGAACTACCTTTGGTGGTAAAACACGTTGGTATTCAGAAAAAAAGAACTAAAGCTAGGGGTGTGAAAGTGAGCTTTAAGCTTTAGGAAATGGTTAGATAGGTTCCCGAACTCCTTTTGAGCTGAAAACTTTAGGGTAATCTTATATTGTGAAGTTAGATCCATGGTCAAAACTTCAGGTTGAAAATCCTATGGGAAGTCATTCGAATTATTAGGAAGTGATTTGGGCTAAAAGTGTGCTTAAGCTTGTATAAGTGTAATTGTGTGTTGGTTATTGGATTTAATGGTTTATCTGGTCATTATAGTCCCAATATGACTTGTGGTTGATGTTTTAAGAGATGGTGAAGTGTAAAATATATAATGGAGTCCTGTAAGGTTATATATGTGTGTTAAAACTAGGAAAGAAGGAAAATTGTGTTTAAGTGTGGTTTTGGGTGTTTTTGTTTAGCCTTGAAAGGTTTGTAATAATATTGGTTTGACTTTTTATCAGAAAATATGATGTGGATATCTTAACCCCCTTTCTAAGGTTGATTGTGTTGTAATATTCTTCTGGAAGGTTTTGGAGATGATTTTTGAGTTATCCTTGTGTTGAATGTTGATTTATGATTGATAAGAGATTGATCTGGTTTCTGGTTGAGTGAATGGTATATTCATGGAAGGAGCTTGTTATTACATGAATTGTGAAGAATCTATTTAAGAGTTTTACTAATTATGTTGATCATGATTATGAATGTTGGATTGGAAATTGTGTTGTGTATGATACTATGTGATGGTGGACTTGTTGATTGGTTGGATGGTGATATTGAGAAAGGCTATGGTTAGCCTCATTGTGAAAAGCTATTTGAGCAACTGAATATTAAGTCTTTTTATGGCTTGCCGTATTGGCGACTGATTATTAGACTCCTACCAATGAATTGGGGTTGTCCTATGATCTACTCTTTGAGCTATGTTTAGCCTTAGGAGGTGTACACACTTAAGGACATATGGCCAGAGAATTGAGAGTTATGGATTTCACTTTGTGATTCCAGTAGAGTGTTGAGATTTAACCGATTTACGAGGTACAAATGTGATGGTAATCCAAGGGTAGGTAAACTCTTCTGTGTGATATACTCTTATTGCATGCCTATGCTTGTGTGATGATGTTGGATGCTTACTTGTTATGCAAAGAGTTTTAAAGAGAAAATGAATTTTACAGGGTGAGGTAATTGTTACTCAGTTTCGCTGATTTTGTGCAACCCCTTTGTGTGTGTATGTATGGATTTATGGTTGCAGTATAATTACTATGGAGAGGTTATCTGGAAGGAGGATACCACTCTAGATATTCTCTATGTTACTGCTTATTTCACTTACTCAAAGAAGCTGTCGCCTAAGGTCACTAGGATTACACTTGATGATTGGTACCAAAGTATTCACAACTATAGGAATGCTAAGCGTGAGTCTACTTTTGTTTCCACCCGCGTTGTCAAGAACGTCTTCAAGTACTCTAGAGAGAACTAAGCTAGGATGGGATAGGTTACTTTTGTTACCCCTGTACATTGTTGTTATCAGTGACTTAGTAGCAACTTAGTGGTTAGCAAGAAATATAAAAGGGAGAATGTTGGTATGTAAGGTGTAAGTGGTGAGGTTGGGTGTACTTTTTGGAGTGGTGGATTGAAGTTAGAATGATAGCACTTGTGGGAATTTGTGAGGGTTGTAATAGCTTGTGCACCTGTTAGCTGATAGCAGGTGTGGCGTGTAGCACTCCGATGATTGTAATTTACTAATTCCCGCTGCAATATAAAAGTAGTTATGTTTATCAGAAATTTTATGGTTGTTAATTTGGGATTGGAGAACCGGGGTGTTACACCTTGGCCTCCATCAGGACAAGGATGAGACACCAGAGTCTCTTACCCAAGGGATACCCATGGTGTCTTTATCCATCGAAGATGACGCCGAATTTCTCTATGGCGAGCAAAAGAGGATGGATCTTGCCAAGAAGATCCCACTTAAGTTAGGAGACATTCTAGTCATGGGTGCGAAGTCGAGGATGTTGTACCACGATATAAAGAAGATCAAGCTGAACACGACACCCTCGATAGTGATTAATGCCACTCACATGAGACCGGGACGCCTGAACCTGACCTTTAGGAAGTATTAGCCATGTATTTCCTTAAGAATGTGTAATGAGAATCACAATGTAATCAATGGTTGAATAATAGCAATGTTGATTATTTTTTCAACTCGCTTTGTACCATTAGTACTTACTGTAGCAGTAAAAATATGTGTTACAATATCTCTACCACCTAGGAAGTGTACCTATCGCTTTGTGGAATAATGAATTAAGTGCATGGGGTTGTCGATCTCAAGGACCTCATTCAGTTAACTGATAATTTAATGTTCTAACCTTATTGTGGAAATTATGGTATGCTCAGTGTCAGGTTGTGCATGGCAGAGTGCATGAACTTGTATGAGGGTGGTTGCAGGCTGAAGTGTTTTTGCAGGTGGCGGGGAGAGTGATGGTTGATGCTGCTTGAGCACTATTGCATGGCACATGTAATATGGGAGCGATTGATATATAAGGTAGATGGGCATGGCTGTTATGGCACGGGTTTTGTTTGCTTTTGGGATGGACGGCTGAGGGTGGCAGGGATCAAGGGTGGTGTTGGCAAATACACGACAACGATAATAGAGGTTTTGAGTTTGGTGTTTGCGTTGGATTTTATGATTAGAATAGGTTGTATGAAAGTTAATTTCCATGTGGATTGTCTAGGTTTAGTTAACTACTTTAATGGATAAGGAAGAGTTGTGTCGGATGCTAAGGACTTTTAAAAAGATACTTTTTTACAAGTTATCTTGATTGGATTTTGGAAAAAAAGGTCCAAAATAACACTCCACAACAAAAATATTACTCATATTAACCTCCAACCAAAACTAATTCCTAAAATAACACTCCTGGGAGAAATCGTTTCTTCAAAAGACGATTTCACAAATTGTTGAAATTGAAATCGTCTTTTGAAAAGACGATTTCGCCTATTACCCAACACTTCAGAAAATTTCAAGTGTTGAAACGTGGCGATGGTTCAGTTTGACTCAGAGAGAAATCGTCTTTTCAAAAGACAATTTCTAAAGTTGTCTTTTGAAAAGATGATTTCTCAGTTTCTCATAAATAAGTGAAATCGTCTTTTGAAGAGACGATTTCAGCTTCTACAATTAATGAAATCGTCTTTTGAAGAAACGATTTCTCCCGAAAGTGTTATTTTAGGAATTAGTTTTGGTTGGAGGTTAATATGAGTAATATTTTTTGTGTGGGGTGTTATTTCAGAATTTTTTTCTTGGATTTTGTGTGTTGTGACTATGTTCCCACGAGAATGTAGTTGTTTATAAGTTAGCAAATATGGGGAGGGGTGTAAGGATGAATGGTTTTGGTTGATAATGTTTCTTCATAGATATGCAACTTATGTGCGCTATGAATATAAGGCCCCGTTCGAAAGTGGGCTTCTCATTATTGAAGCTAGCTTAATAAAGAATGTGGGTAGATTCATTTTCCTAGCTTATTGTTGTATGTACTGAACAGGTGTTCGTTTCCAAGCTTCAATTTTGTACTCTACTTTTTGTATTCTTGACAAAACTACCCCGAATCCGACACCCTAATATGCTCCTCTCTTCTACATTTGCAGCAGTTGCTCGCCTTCTCCTCTCTGGACTCCTCTTTCTTCTTCGTGGTTCCTGCTAGGGTTTGCACCAGTTTCTTCACACCATTGGCGCAAGGTAAGTGTGCTAACGAGTCCAGTTGCTGAATCATTTTTCCAATACTCCTCTGTTCCTCAACGCTAGCTTCGTTCTCCATTTCCTTATTTCATTTGTGTCTGTTGATGAGCGTACCAGCAAACTACCGGGAAGCCAAGACACATATGCCGTCAGCACGTTCTGTAAGTTCCCATAGATCATGAGTGATTCAAGGAGCTTCGTCTGACCTTTTGATTATCCATATTATAAATTCATAAACCAACAATGTTCCATGTTGCATATTGTGGTTTTATCGTTTTTTGGTAGTGTAATGTAGTTGAAGCGCACAACAACTAAACTTGCTTAGGTTGTAGGTCATCTGTTTGTTGTTACAGACTACCGCTATTGACACAATGCTCAACAGACATCCTTAATCCATGTTGATAATTGCTAAGTTAGTTTTCATTTGGTTTTCTACTGTCCACAAGTCTAACCTTTTGTTTGAATGTAAATCTTCCAGTCTTGCTCCAGTGGGAGAAGCATCAACGAACTAAACACAATGTACATCAACTGTGATTGTCAGTTGAAGTGCATGTTGCTGATTTCATACACAAATGAGAACTTTGGCTGACTTTTTTACAAGTGCAACTCATGTGGTTTCTTTGAATGGTGGGATGCTGTGAACAAACCCAATGATCCCAACAATGAGATTGTCAACACTCAAGGTGGTAGGTCCACAAGTGCAGCGAACCAAGTTAGGACACTAATGAACATGGTGAGAAGCAACACCCAGTCTCTTGATGCAATCAAGCATACTGTGAGGGCCATCATGAACAAACTGGATGCTGCTGAGACACTTGAGAATTCGGGTGCAGGGGATATGAAGAGTATAAAATCAATGTTATTTCGCCTGATGATTGGAATTTATCTACTGTTACTGCTGGTAATTGTTAGTCTGCTGAAGTAATGGATGTTCTTAGTTTGGACAACATGGTTGTAACTTATGTGTCATAATTAGTAGTGTTGTTTAGTTTAATGTACTTTGCGTAGTGTAGTTGGGGTTTTGGTAAGAATAAAATGTGAAGCACCAACTTTTTGAGATGTGAAATGACACAGGGTTGTACTTTTTGGGTGGCAAGGTGTCAAGTGTAGGATGGTTGTATGATAGGTGGTAATCTACCGCATGTGGTAGTTACCTTAGGTTTATGTTAGTATGGATGAAGGATCTTTCTGATGATAGGGTTGTAATGTTTAGATTCTGTTATATGCTGGCAATATATTAAAGTATTTTGGCAGATGATGGTATCATTATACTTTGTATTATAGTACTTTGTTAATGTTTATTAGTTCATTCATCTGTAAATATTTGAAAGTACACTCATTAATTTGGCCATTGCATGAATAATATCCTCTATCCTTATCTGTTATCAGCAGTATTCTGATTGGCACTCCTGATTTTGCAGCATTGTCTCATTTACTGCAATTCATTTTAGTTGGTTCTCCATCACATCTGTTGCAGGTACTTTACAAACCAAGAGTTCATTAATACTTTAATTAATGTCTACCAAACAATTGCTTTGAAATGTTGTTTGTGTATATAAAGGTATGCCATTGTGTACAGCAGGACCACATCTGCACTCCTCTGTCGATTTTAAAGTGTAAAACCAACCACTTCCACATATCTTCTAACCAAAAATGGACACCAACAAGAAGATACCCTCTTCTTCTCCTTCATCTCCTGTTATCTTGTTGTCATCTGATGACAGTGACTCTGATAACAACAGCACAAGGGTTGAGACTGTGTTGCCCCCAAACACCAATCCTATTTTTTTCAATCCGATGGAGAAGAAACGTAATCGTTTTTTAATGACTGATGATGATGTTGACTTACACCCACATTGTGAAAACACTTTCTATGCAGGGCCTAGCATTCATGCAAGCAAAATAACCCCACCTGCTGACCAACCTGGAGGAACAACATCAGTTAGCCGCACTAGGGTGATTACCTGGCAGCAGAATGTTGGTGTGACTAGCAGGCCAGACAAGAAGCGCAGAGTACAAACCCCTTCACCTCCATCTTCACCATATTCATGGTTTGAAGATTCGGAGTCCTCCAGCAATGACCATTCAGTCAAGAAGATCATTTTTGATTAAATCAAATATTTAACATATCATCAACAAGTAGAATTTCTGGTGCACTTTTGAATTAATTATGGAAGCTGAAAAAATGCTTTACTTTTGTGTTAAATACAGTAGGTGTCCTACTACTGCACCAGTTAAGTAGTATTAGCAATCTTTAGAAGATGTTTCACTGTTCTACCTGGGGAGTACCAAGGTTATTTGTAAGAAGTGGTTATGTTTTTGTCTAGTATTTTGGAGATATTTTGCAGTTGAAGAAGTGTAGCTACCATGTACTTAACTTCTACCTATTTCAATGAAGGAACATGCAAGTATTTTTATTCCATTACCCGCCTCTGTAGTCAAATACAACTGCCACAGCTGAAGCAAAACAAAAAACACATTGTAGTTATCCTATTAATGTTTGCATTGTTTGCCTTGATCATGGCAACTATATTGTGTACAGATGCTATTCTTTGTCAATGATAACCATGCACAGGAGAATGTAGCTGCAACGATATGTTTTTAAAACAACTGAGGGTGGATGTTCTATGCTGAAGTAAACAGATGTAATTGATATTAAAACGGCACATGAAATCTAGAACATGGTTGACAACACAAAATAGAAACATGATATGCATACAGCTGAAATAAAAATCATGCAACTTCTTCCCATAACAATCTAACATTTACCTAACCGACACAATATAAGTTTGACATAAAAACAGAGACATTTGTGCTCTAACGAGATTTAGAATACATATGCATCAAATACTTCCATTACGCTTCATCACACCCTGGTGGTTTGACCCCCTTGAAAAGATATTCTTCAAACTTTGTTTGTTGCACTCCATTCTGACTGTTCACATCTTGTGTAACAACAGAAGAAGAGGAGTTTTCTGGCTGCTGCACTTCACTATCACTGTTAACCTCTTCTGTAACAACAGAGTAGGAGTGTTGTGGCTGCTGCACTTCATTTCACTATTAACTTCATTAACTTCTTCGTAACAATAGAAGAGTGTTGTGACTACTGCTGTTGTTGCCCATTTGATCTGTCTTCGACTATTGCCGACATGTTGATAACACCTAGTATCAGATGGCAACACAAAAAGTGAACGACTGAGTAAGCAATTACAGTACACACAGGGTGCGTAGACGCTTTCATGTTCAAGATTGTGTAGATGCTGTGACGGAGATGGTTACCTCAAGTGATAATAACTCCCTTTGGCAGTAACGAAGGATGGCCACAGTGGAAAAGAAGCAGTAGGTTTGGGCGTTGTAGATGATAAATCAGGTACTTATGTTAATATACCACCTCCATTTTCCATTTTACTTTGGATGAAATAGTCCAAATTGACCTTGAAAAAAATGCATTTAAAAAAACTGTCCCTAATCACCACAGATACTGATTGGTATTTTCCTCTGCAGAGAGCAATATGTGTGCGCATGATACTAGTGATTATTATTCATTATGATCCACCACACTTGGGGTATATAAGGAACAAAACTGTTTTATGATCTGTCGATGTGGGAGTGTAGTGTATTTGATTTCAAGTGTTTCAGTAAAATAGCCAACACATACACAGATATGAACACCAGAACAAACACATAGCCAATCAAACTGGGGATGTAACTGCTATCTACCTGTGATTTGCCCTTTTACGCTCACCATATAAAGCAACATCACACACATGTGTGACTTTGCAATACAACAAGTTGGCATCAATACAAAGCACCAGATAAGTTCATATAATACTGAAACAGCTGTGTTTTATATTATTAGCATTTCATCTCTAACCTACACATGCTCTGTATGTGAATGACATTCAAACTAAACTAAGGCATGGTCTGTCGGTATCATTCAATTGCTACACAATGGAAATAATAATGGGTATCATCTGTCGGATACATAATAACCTGGGTGTATAACATCTTGATTAGTACATTGGTTGTAATCCATTACATAGGCTTGCATAATAATATAACAGTACCTAAATAACATCCCACACAACTGTTATACAAAAAAGGTTTTTCTACAACTGTTACATATCACGAAATAACCTTCCAATGTATGACTTAACATTTCAACTTCCATTTCAGAAACTCCATGTTCATAGAACAAAAGTACAACATTATCTATCTTCTTCTAATAGCCAACTCCTGGGTCAAACGCTCTTTCAAATTTGTCATTTCCTGCGAACCATTATCTGATGTACCTCTTCCAGCTGGTTGTGTGTCACTAGGGTCCAACTCTTTAGACAAGGGAATGAAATTCGATGCAGCGTTAATTAACGCAAAGCAAGGATCCCCATAACTGCTTAATCTCGTTAATTATGCAATGCAAACAAGCGTTAACTATCTTCAACTTTCTTAATCAACAGAAGCTAGGCACCTTCAGAAGTATTTGTCACCTCGCCTTGAGTACTCCGAAAGATCTTTCTATAGCTGAGCGAAGCAATGAGTAGTCTGTTAAATTTCTCCTTCGAGCCCCTTGGGTTGTCAGCTCTAAATTCAGACAAGTGATAAGGTATTCTGGTGTGGAGGGTTATAAGTCCCTCTCTATCCGGGCAACCCTTATCACCTAGATAGTATTTTCCCTGATGATTGTTGGATTAACAACTTCAATACAACGCACAATATGTTTTTGTTTAGTACATAAACGTCTAAAAATCAGGTCAAGACTGATCATAAATCAACAGATCAATTTTGTCTTGTTAAGTAGAACAATGTGTTGACAAACATAAAATGCTTTGCAGTTTCGAGATCTTCACAGAGCAAAAAGAACAAAAACTCATAGCAGGTACAAAACTAGATAGAAACCAGAGGCATTTATTTTGATGGTATTTTACCTGCTGGAGGTTTTGGGAACCGAAGTGTTTCGTCATGAATGCTATGCAATATACTCGAGTGTCATGAGCCGAACCTTCCCAGCCGGCGCAAACAAACACGAACAACAAATCGAAATTACAGACTGCTAATACATTGGTCGAAGTAACCCCTTTCCTGTTGATAAAACGCATCCTATCTTTCCCTGGGACAGTCAATTCCACATGGCATCCGTCTAACGCCCCTACACAGTCCTACATTAAGATATGCGTCAGCCGTAAAGATTTGATAGGTAGTTATGGTAAAACAATACAATGAATGTGTACCTTGAATGTTGGAAAATATTTGCTGTTGTTCACAATCTTCGGTGGTATGTCCCAATACTGCGGGTTGCGTGGTCTTACAATATCTTTGCCTAGTCTGCCCACCGCTTCTAAAATGTCACCAAAATGCTTACTAATAGTTGACCCCGAATGTTGGAATCTCTCCATTGAGTCCCTATTTGCACACCGATGACTTAATGTCCTAAGAAACCAGGCTACTCGCTCCTTCACTGAAGTGTTCGCTTTGGAATCTATCATGTACCTGTATTCGAGAGTGTGACACAACATGAAGAAGGTGTCTTTGTTCATGCGTAAAGCATTAAAGCACCGAACAGGGTGACCAGACAACAATTCATCCACCCATTTTTTCCCAGTTAATGCTGAAGTATGCATTGGTACTCTAGGTGGGATATTGTGAATGGCCCTAAGACACTGAACAACTTGATGTAAATCATTCTGTATTTCGAAAATATCACTTTGTATTGCAGTGAGGAGGTCGTCCAAAAGATTAGGATCGGCAACTATTAGAGACACAGTATCTTGAAAATTCGGTGTTGACATCTTGACGTATGAATAACTACACAAGAAAGTAAGCAGATGTTATTATAAAACTCTTATATTCATACAAAATGTGAAGGCAATATTACATGTATGTGAATAATAATATACTGAACTGTCGAACAACAAATCAAACAGGTTTCACTCCATGTTCATAGCTATCACTTCTCCTCGCTCATTTTTATCCTAACTATCTCGACAATCTCATCATCACTCAGACAGTCAAACAAATCTCGATAGTCATAACTCTGTATCATCTGAGCTGCAACCATGAACTCATCACGATTCAGTTCGACTATTTTCTGCAACCTATTAATCGCCATTGTCTCAGTTGTTTTGCCATCACGGTCCACCATAAGCTTATACTTTGGGCGCTGGTTGCCTATAATCAAATCCTCGATGTGATTCGCAAGTGACAAGTTGTACGCCATTTTGGCCTCTCTGAAAATCAGGTACAATTTGTCGATGAACCCGTGCCGCTTGCAAAAATAGCCCTGTGTTTTTTCCTTGAATGTTTTTTCCTAATGTCCTTATACCGGCGTAGGTGTTGATCTTTATGTTTGGCTAGAACAAGTATAAATTTCTCTTGAAATTCTTCCACAGCTTGTAGATCAAGGAACTTAATGTAATCAGCCGGGTTTTCCCTTAGTCTAGACTTAGCAATGTGGACTACATCATTACTAAAACCCAATGCTTCCATTTCTGTAAGAAAAATAGTCAAGGGACTGAATTATGTAATACTCACTCTAGCACGTATTGTGTACTTAAACCTTGATACCACCAAACACAAACTGATGATGTAATGTGCAACTTGTCAAAGGAAACAAAGATTGAAAACGTAGTTTGCATTAGCTAATAGACAGGAAACCCAACCTCATAATAACATTATGCGCATCACTAGTACACTACCAATATTAAGTTCTTAATCCAGCCCACCATTCAAATAAGGCTAGTACATCAAACACCAGACCTGGTACCCCCCACACCAAAATACATCTCCATTGGTACTACCAAAACTAGCAAAAGATAGTGAAAGCAACAACACCAACCAAAAGTGATTTCCTAACACAAACAGTGGGATATTTTCTTGTTTAAGGACCATACTTTAAGGTATACACCAGCCTCACCCATTCTGTAATTTCATCATCATCGGCTAATGCCATAAAAACAACCCCTATGACTTCTATCAGATAGCACGTACAAAGCATAAACAATCTCTGTTCTAGTCAAACCATTCACTTGACGAAGTCGTTCACCGGTTTCGGGAACACTTATAACTCTATCTGCCATTCCTGTTTGTTTCTTCACTTCTTCCAGAATATCTGTAGCATTGCCTAACTTGCTGTGTAGCCCACCTTCAACATCCCTTAGATCATTAACTAGCACTTTGCTTTTACCCTTACTACCCTTAGATTTGCTTGTCACCTTGTTTGATTCTCTCCTAGGTTGTAACTTAGTTCTTCTACAGCCATGTTCTACCCCACCAGCACTCGTCTGCATAAGGTGATCCCACTCAGCTGGTTTTTTAGGTGTATGATGTTGCATATCATGAGTATGATTCATATTGTACTCATCTGGTGCAACACTATCCTCATGGGGTTGCTGGTCAGGGACAAGTATGAGACTGTTTGGCACAAACCCATGTGAGCTACCAGCTACAACCCCATCATACTGATTGTGATGAAATGAATTAGCAAGACAACTAGCAGCAACAACGACATCACCCTCAGTTAAGTCAAAGAAAAGGGGAACTACCATCATGATATGTACCTTGATATGGTGCAGTTACACGGTGCCTACTGCTTACAGCATAGTCATGGCTTAGCTGGTTTTTTGATGTGTTGGATATGTCCATAGACTGCCCACCTTCTTGACAGTCAAAGTAGGTGATCTGAATTGAAGGTAGGTATACCTCAGTGTCCTCATCTCCGTAGTTTTGATGATGTGCTTCGACATTATATTCAGAGTCAGTAGCATCAGTTTCCCCCTGGAGTCAATCTCAACCCCCCTGGATCAATCTCAAATCTCCATTTGCATAAGCCTGACCCCAGATAAGTTCCATCTCGTCTACCAGATAAGAAGGCCATTTCGAGTTTACAAGCTTGGCTATCCCCACATTCTCCTGCAACAGAACACTGTTTAAATGTAACTACCTACCATATGCATGAAATTTATACACCAAAATGTCAAATAACATAGTGCAGAAATGTTCCTAAATTACCTTTGACATTCTTTCAATCCATTCAGGTGGATATGTCACTGAGTTAGTACTAGCGTCACACCCCAGACCAGTCTTCTTATGAGAAATCTCCTTCCATTTCCTCTAACCGGTTTTTAGGGTATCCCCCTTGTTCTTGCATTGGTGTTTGTCAACAGTTGGTAGACCAGGTCTTCTCTCATTGAATTTCTCCGCAATATTAGTCCATTTGTGCGTTAACCCTACCAATGAACCACCCTTCCCTAGCTGAATCCTTGCTTCCTCTACCAGCAACTGGATCAGTAACTCCACATCCCCCGAGTCCAGTCATGTTTCTGTTTCCTCTCTGTTTGATCGGCCATTGGCCGCTTCCCCTTGTCATTTGGATTACCCTTGACCATAATGCTATACTAATATATACAGGGCAAGGTGTGGAAAATCTAGTTACAGCAGTCAAATCTACACAAAGGAATCTATGTGCGGTTGCTGCAAAGTGCATGTTGAACTCGAGAAGGTATATTCATGTTGATTGTAGATGTTCACCCCCATTGTAGTTAAGCAAAATTCGATATCAATTGCACAAATGAAATTACGGTAAAAATCGTCATTAAGTAAGTGATGAAGTAAATTACATGTCAGTGGCTTGAACTACACCAGTCCAGTACGACAATCTAAACAAGGAAGGAAGGTAGGTTAGAGGGTGCAAACTGAAAAGGAATTTACGAAAGGGGAACAAACAAATCACTTATTCATGTGCTAGTTTACCGCAGGATGTCGTCGTCTGTGCTCGTATGGGTGTACCAAGCGACTCACCATGTGAATGTGTACAACCAAGGAAGACGCCCATAATTTAAAGTGAATGAAACAACTCCTTCTATCTGTGTCCACATACCAACGACTTCAATCAATGCCCAACACTTCAAGTGCAGAACATTGAATTTCTTTGTACACAGCTACGAGATGTGATGCGCAACCAAAAGGATAGGGAAGAACGATTATTGGATTGAAGAGGTGTCGACGCATTGAACAAGGGCACCAACTTCAATTTGCAGCAGGAGACAAGACCGGCAACCGCATTTGTGTATGGACGAGGCAAAAACAAGGGTATTACAGCAATTCATCACATTGCACAGAGCTCAAATTCGAGATGGAAAAATGAAAAGCAACAAAACCAACATTTTTTTTAAAGCCCATTGAAGACACAAAAGTCGGGACTTTTGGGTTGGTCAAACAACGTTTTATTGGTCAACAAGCGGGCCTAAAGCTCCAAATCGGGGGTAAAACCCACTTTCGAACGGGGCCTAAGTTGCTTTTATTAAAAAAAAAATTAAAACACATTAGTGTGCTGGTGTTGAAGCGTTGGTTGTTTTTTTTTTTTGATTGCTTACTAGTGTTAAAGGGAGAGAGAAAAGAGAGCACATTTCTCTCTTCCTCGTCCACCAGTAAGATCCATTGATCTGAAAGCTATGTTGCCAGAAGTGAGAGAATTACTGAGATCCCCGCCTTGGTATGCCCTTCCCTCGCTGTCGATACAATCGTGCTAATTCTCCATTGTTGCAACGTCCAAACCGGATTAAACGCTCTGACGGCTGAAGCGAGAAGTCTTGCTTCCCCTCTGTCTCTCTGGCTCATTGAAATTCTATTTGGGATACTTTTTGATTTCAGGGGATCATATCTCGTTCCCCTCTTTTGAATCCAGATCGCGGGATCCTAGTAGCATTACCCGCTGTTCTGGTACGAGATGGATTCCCTGCCTTCCCAATCGTCGGGAAGGTTCAATCTGGAATCGGCAACGTCTTCTTCTGCCGCTTCCTCTTCTTCTTCAAGCCCTAGGAGGGAGAATAACACCCAGGGTAGGCGAAATTCGTCCTCTCTCAACACATCTTCCAGTAGCAAGTCGCTCTTTGAACACAATCTCTCTTCGATTCTGAACAACCCAACTCGATCCAGCGACACCTCATGGATCGGGTGGTGGCATTCTTCCTCCTCCACCTCCGTTGTTCTACCCGAATTTGCCCCGATCAACACGTTCAAACCCGAGTTGGAGACTAGTAGATCCGATTTCGTTCCCTATCTGTCTTTGGTATCGGAATCGTTTCGTCGGTTTGAGGATATTCGGAATCACACGAGCAAGGAGAATGTGGAAGCAGGGGTGGACAGTATTGGCGGCCAAGGAGAAGCGTTGGTGGCCTGCTTGAGAGAGGTTCCCGCCTTATTCTTCAAGGAAGATTTTCAGCTTGAAGAAAGGGGAACTTTCAAGGCTGCTTGCCCATTTGCCTCGCTTTCGGAGAATCTTTTGTTGCAAGAGAGGCTGTCGCAGTATCTGGATGTGGTTGAGGTACACTTGGTTAAGGAGATTTCGTTGCGTTCCAATTCATTCTTTGAGGCTCAAAGACAACTTGAGGATTTGAACGTGAAGGTGGTCGAGGGGTGCAAGAGAATTAGGGAGTTGAAGGAGACAATCAGGCTTTTGGACGTGGATTTAGTGGATTCTGCTAGGCGCGTTCAGGAGCTCAATGGTTCTAGGAATAACTTGCTCTCGATCCAGCAGAAGCTCAGGCTTATGTTATATGTTAATCAGGCTCTATCAGCTCTTAAACTGGTACCTCAGCTGAGCTTGAAATTGTTTAGCTTGCTCTTTATTTTTCCCGTTTTGTATGACTTGTTGACCGGTAACTGTGCCCACTTATCTCTATCTAGCATTGTGACATTATAATTTTAATGATGGTGACACATTCTATAAGACGGTACCTATTTGCTGCATCTACAAAGCTAAATGCTGCTAAGTAAGATCAGGTGGGAGTTAGTGGTCAGGAAATATCTTAGCTAGTTGGTTCTGGTGCTTCACTTTATGCCAATGCTGGCAGTGATTCATGCTGGCTTTGATGCATTAACTTGGAATTTGCTGATAAAATCCTTCTCCAGAACTTCACCCAGCAATCTGGAAGTGTGGATCTCTTTAGAAGTTCAAAAACTAAAGATTCAATCATGCTGTGGACCCCTTCAGTTATTCTGACTCCTTCACTGTTGCTTCTACAACTTGTGTGTCGTTCAGGAGAGGTTCTTTGATTAAGTTGCATATGATGAGGTGGATTTGGAAAGCTGGATTTATAGAATCTATAGGCTCATAGTTAGAGTGTCCTTAAAGATACTAAACCTTGATTAATGGCTTGATACTACACATCATCTTGTGCTGATGCTGCCTCCTTTAAAGTAATTTACTGTCGTGCATGTGTATCAGGGAGCTTCAGTTGTTCATTTTCCACTGAGGTATGATGGGTGGGGGTTGACCATTTTGCCTGTATGTGCAGCTTGTACATCTGGTGATTGTGCTGGAGCCTTGGATGTGGCTGATGGACCTGCAGCATTTGCTGGTAACTGTTGTGCTTGTTCTCTTATGCAGTGATTTTTGTTTGGAAGAACATTGTTTTTGTTTGCTTGATTAGTTTCAGGTTTTTTTCATAATCCCTCACTTATGAGTTAGTTTCTTTATATCCTGGGAGTACCTTGGTAATATATCTGTAGTTACTTGTCCGGATAGTTTTTTAGTATAGAACTAGGCGATTCCTGTAATATTATTGGTCTATTAGGATTGGTTGGAAAAGAAGTTGTCACACTATTGAAGGATTCCATTATATTTTCTTATCTTCTGCATGATTATATTTTGGCTGATCTTATTCCAGGATGGTGGTGAGACTGGCTTACACTGCTTCAGACATCTCCGGGATCATGTAGCATCTGCCACAGACTCAGTAAACAGGTTGGTTTTTCTGGTTGGATTGCTTATTTGAGAACTTAATCTATGCCCGGAGATATTGTCTACTCACTTTGTGGGGCCTAACATGTGGATATATTTGATCTGGTATAATGTCTGCTGAAGATTAGCATGCATATGTTTGGAAGATATTGGTGTAGAATTGGAGAAGATGCTTTTGTTTAGGAATCATCTTGTTGTTATTGGTGTCTTGTTTTTTGTTTTATCATGTTCAGCTAAGTTATCTTCTATGACTCTGCTTGTCAAATCTAATGTGCTCCTCTTTACAGAAGATACCCCGATTTTGTTTTTAGTCATTCTTGCTACCTCTGTAATGGCTTTTCTTTTACTTTGATGTGTTACCTTTACCTTATCGTATTTCTTATTGTAGCATTCTTTCGGCTGAATTTATGCGGGAATCTACATTGTATAATGGTGAAGTGGACAATGCGATTTTATTGAGGGCTAAAGAAGGTGCTTCCACATTCTTTGATGGGAGGGCTGATGAAGTAAGACTAACAACCCTTGCTCATCCACCCAACACCCCACCTCCCTCTAAAATAAAACTATAATAAGATGATGCTATAATTTTTTCTTTCAGGTTGCGTAAAATGGTAACATATTTACCTAGGAGTTTTGTCAAATAATTCGCTTGGATCTGTATATATATGTATATGTATATATATATATATGTATGTATATATATATATGATGTACTTTGATCACATCAATGTATGTTAGTTTTTGATGGTTTCCATAACCTATTCCTATTTGAAGGGCTTCACTGTGACGTCTAGTCAACATTTGGTGTACCCATTCATTTTTTAATTGCGCAGTTTCATTCATTTTTTCAAATTGCACAATTTCATGCATTCTTTCAAATTGCACAATTTCATGCATTCTTTCAAATTGCACATTTCATGCATTCTTTCAAATTGTGCACTTTCATTCATTTTTCATATATAGCACTCTTTCTTTGATTTAATTTAACATGTGCTATCTGTTATGATTTTCTTATAATACTATGCTATTAATACTGCCAAATATTAATTGTTTGCTGCTCAGCATTGCAATAGTTATTATAGCTGTGAACCATTGGATATGAATATGGCTTTAGATATAGTCAGCTATAAAATCTCTGAAGATAACAAATCATCCCTCTCTCTTGTAGGTGAAGTTGGATGATGTTGAAACCTCCAACATGCAGGATCATCTTCTTCCTATTATCATTGGATTGTTACGTACGGTGAGTCATCTTCATACTCATATCTTTCATGTCATGTATCTGATTAGTTTATCTGATTAGTGACACAAGTAACTGGGGTTTGTTGTATATGATTCTTTATGCATGTTCCTCAACGCTTATCTGATTAAATTTCTGTCCTTTCTAGTTACTCTATAAAAGATACGAAAAAGGTTACAATAGAGTGGCGAGTTTAGCTCAGACTGACTATGTGGTTTTAGAGGAGCATGCCAAAGGAAACTGCTAAGACATAGAAAACACGCAGCTAAAGATAACCAGTTGAAAGATGATAGAAGGAAAAGCTTTGTTCAGTCAAGTAAAGATGGTCTGTGATGTCACAGGCTGTAAGGTCTATCCCCACCATCCTATGCCATTACTTGTAAATTTTTTCCAGCCCAAGTTCTGTCGTTAGCAATTGTCTCATATTGTTAATTCGCGAAGCCCATGTTCTCTTTTTCCACTTAGTTGTTTTCGCTTTACCTTCTATGATAGACCATTCAGCTCACATCTTGTTTTCCACATAAAAGGCAGTTTTTGAATTCTCAGATGTGTGTCCTCCTCATGAGAATTTAGACCAAGTTAAAGCTATTGGGGTTTGAAGAAAGAAAGGAAGTTTTCAGGATTCGAACTCTGAAGTAAACAGCAAGTTGCTTATCTCCTCCCCTAAGTTGACGTGAGACAATCTTTCTTAAATGGATGGGAGGGGGGGGGGGGGGGGGGAGGCTTTGTATGGCCTAACAGCTGTAACTTGCATGGCATGAAGCTCTATTTTCAGCACAACCGATAGTTTAGTTACCTTATTGCAGTAATAGTAGTCTGGTTGATCCTTCATCCACCCATCCATGATGTCTAGTATACCCTTCTACTCCTTATTCCCAAAAGAAGGATGGTTTTTCTGGCTTGATTACATTGAAGCAACTTTAGCAACTCTTGATTCAGGGGGATGGTTGACCGTTTTATTGCATATCAGGCAAAACTTCCTTCAGTGTTGAGGATGTACAATGAAACTCTCACCACTGAGATGAAAATTGCAATTAAAACTGCTGTAGCTGAGCTGCTTCCTATTCTTCTTGTCCGACCTCTGGATTCCGATTTCTCAGGAGATAGGACGACAGATGCAGATGGTGGTTAGTTTTTTTTATATATATTTTTTTCTCTTAGCAATCTTTTAACCTTATTCCCCTTCACTCTCCACTTAAGGAGAAAAACAAGTTGAAACGACTAAAAGTAAGAACATATATATTTTAATTATGTGTTGTAGGTGGAGGCTCAACTCTTGCAAGCAAGTTAAGGAGCCTGTCTTCAGAGAGCTTTGTGCAACTATTGCTTGCTATTTTCAAGATTGTCTTGGTAATGTATGCTGTATGCTTAACTAAGTCTCCCTTCTTCTCTGTTTATTTTGTTTCTTTGGTATCTGTTACGGTATGGTCAGAAGTCAGAATTTGTGGCTAGACTAGATTGGAAGAAGTTAGACACATATGATTGCGCGGGCCTAGTCATTGGAGATGTTCCATCTAAAGCTTTAATAGTGTTGAATAAATACATACCCTGAGAACTAAAGGTCATGTTGATTTTCTTAATCAACTGGTTTATGGAGTTATCAGTTATATTCCCGATCCCCTAATATGAGTTGCTAGCTCAATGGTGACATGTCTTTATAATGTTTCATCTGATTTCTCTAGTTCTTTCTGATGTTGATGAAATACTCATAGCTAATTTTGCGATATAAATTTCTGTCACTTTTGTTTGAATGTTCTATCTGGTTGCACCATATTGTTCCTTTTTTTTCTGCTTGCGTCAGTGAAAAAGCTTATGGTTTGTGCACCCTATCTAAGTCTCATAATTTGATTTATATTTTCTGCTGAATACAGTCTCATCTGATGCGGGCTGCGGAAGTGAAAAAATCTATCGAGTGGATCATGTCTAATCTAGATGGTCACTATGCAGCTGCCTCTGTTGCTCGCGCTATTGAACATGGTGCCATAGCTACAGAAGTGGCTCAGCTCAGTGAGGCTGAAGCTGACGACATTCATCCACATCCCCTTCAAAGAATTGCTAACAGCACTACACCTTTGCTTGGAAATGGAAATATTGCCACAAGCAGCAGTACAAATATCTCCAAGAATTTCCGGTTTGTTCTTTATCCATGCTATGTTAATGCCAGTACAGTACATCTACATACAAGTGTAACTCAAGAGTGTGAATACTGGGGTACCATGCTGAGCTGTGTTTAGGTATAATTTCTCTGGAGTTGTTGACTGATTCTCAGTATTGAACTGTCTAGCATGTCTGGTGTATTATAATAAAAGAAAATATATGCTTGCTCTTGACTGCATTGTGTATAATGAGATAAAAATAAAGCGTCAGATGTTTGTTTTTCGATTTTTTTAATAAGTAGTAGTATATTAAACTAAAGGAGAAGCCCCAAAACTTTACAATCTAATTGTGCAACCTTTCTAATTAAATATTCGCACAGGACTGTGCTGTACAAAAGGCATTCCTAAAGATTTTATTGTTTCTTTCTCTCCAAACAAAATAGATAAGGGAAGTGAATACAAAAGAGAAGGTTCTATGAGCATTACCTTTTTCCTCCATCTATTGCTAACCCATCTAATAAGTCTGGGCCAATCTCTAGGTGTTCTAATTCCTGCAAAATGATTCCATACTGCATTCCAGATATCAGAAGTAAAGCTGCATCTGAATAGCAAATGCTTCACTGTTTCCTTATCTCTTTGGCATAAAACACACACTTCTTTCGTAGTTGTTCCCCACATTTTCTCATTCTGTCTCTAGTGGCCAACCTCCCATTAACCGCCAGCCGAGAGATAGAAGAGTACCTTGGGAAGTTCCCTTTGCTCCATATCACCTTACTCCATTCCACTTGGGTAGTCACATGGAGCTTTACATAATATTTCTTTATAGAGAACCTATTCCTCAACATAGGCGAGACAATCTCATTGTCACCTAAGAAACATCTAACAGCATGTTGTCTTAGATTCAATAAATTTCTCCAGCACCAAGAGCTGTCACTAGAGGAATGCTTACTTCCCAAATAGATTGTTTTAGGTATTATCCATTACGCATTTCACCCACAAGGTGTCTTGCTTGTTCTCAATTTGCCAAATCTTCTTGAATATGGCAGCTTTATTTCAAGTGTCAAGGCACTTAATACCAAGTCCACCTCTTCACACCGGTTGACAAACTCTCTTCCAAGCCCCACTTGTCTTCTTGGAATCAGTATTTCCCGCCCATAGAAAAGCTCTACAAATAGCATTGATATTCTGATTCACTTTCTTTGTGTCTAACTATAGTATGACTACATTTTTGGTGTAAAATGAAAAGCACTACCTACCCGAGACATAATGCCTTCTCTTTTTTGTGTAGAATGTGTATGGTAATTTATTCAT
Source organism: Limonium bicolor (assembly GCA_023374045.1). Lineage (NCBI taxonomy): Eukaryota > Viridiplantae > Streptophyta > Magnoliopsida > Caryophyllales > Plumbaginaceae > Limonium > Limonium bicolor. The sequence continues at coordinate 89,228,350 of CM041781.1, read as the reverse complement.
TAGTGTGCTTAGGTGTCATTGACCATGAGTTTACTATTTGTTTGTAATCCTTGTGCCCTATTTATCTAATATGGTTAAATCTCAGTATTGATTGCGAATTGTGGATTAGCAGGAAAGCGTATATCAGTGTAGGTGCTTGTACTTTTTGGTAGATCTTTTGATTTTGTGATCCTGTATAATCTTGTGAGCAGCGCTCATCAGGATGAAAGAGCTGGTGTTGCTGTGAGGTGGATGTATATTGTGTTGTGTAATCTGGTGTATGTTGATGAACTTAGTTATATTGTAACCTTGGGCCATTTAGCCACTTCTATCGAAAAAAGCTGGAAAGCCTATGTTGTTGCTCTCTGAAGTCTGCATCCCAGTTACTCATTCTACTAGTTCAAAAGCAGTGCTGACTGAAATAAAATTATTGGCAGAGCGGATGTTCTGCGGGAAAATGCAGAAGCTTTATTTGCTGCTTGTGACGCTGCTCATGGAAGATGGGCTAAGCTTCTCGGGGTTCGGGCTCTGCTTCACCCAAGATTGAAATTGCAGGAGTTTTAAGCATGTATAACATCACTCAAGAATTTATGACTGCTACAGAAAAAGTAAGTATTGTCCATTTTTCTTGTTTGGGTACAGTTTCCTAGAAGAACTGAATCTATCTTGTTCAGGCTATGATGGTTGACCATTCCGCTGTTTACAGATTGGTGGAAGGGTAGGGTATACTATCCGGGGTGTCTTACAATCACAAGCCAAGTCCTTCATTGAGTTTCAGCATGAATCTCGTGTATGTACTCTTTATTGTGTATTAATTTGTTTCAGAATTAGCTGCATAGTTTCACACGACTAAAATTCATACCATTGCATGTAGATGGCGAAAATGAAAGCAGTCCTAGATCAAGAAACATGGGTTGAAGTTGAAGTGCCTGATGAGTTTCAGGCTATTGTGTCCTCAATACATGATTCTGATCCCTTGGTAACTGAAAATACTGATGATAGTCAGGCTAGCATAACAGAAGGTGATGGGGTCCTGGGAAATTCTGTTGCCACTGTTGGTGAAGGAAATGGCCATCAACATGTGGAGCATAGAGATTCCAACGAAGTTCATAGTGATAACAGTACCCATATGAAGTCTCATCAGTTGAGCGAGGCCAGTAAGAATAACCAAGGTGATAGTATGACTACTATAGTTTCCAGCAACAACAGTAATACTAAAGACCGTGAGAAATCTACTACTCCTCACACACTGTTGTACCAAGGTGCAAGTTATCACATGGTAAACTGGTTAGTTAGCCTCATTTGCACATTGTTTTTATTAAACATTTTAACATGCTCTGCCCTTGTTTTCTTTTCATGTCCAATCTTTTTCTCCTTGGTCTTGAATCCCATCTATTGACTCTCTTTCTTTGTTAGGTGGATATTTGAAATGTACAAGCTGAATTCATAATTTTCTTGCAGGTTCACTATTGTGTAGTTTTGAATACAAATTCTTTTTTCTAATTCATTCATCTCTTGCTTTCTACTCTCTTATCTTTTATTCCAGTGGCTTAATATTGATAAAGATGCTGTCAGAGTACATTGATATGAATGATAATTTACCACTACACTCTATGGAAATTGTTCGCCGTGTTGTGGATATATTGAAGTTCTTTAACACAAGAACTTGTCAGCTTGTTCTTGGTGCTGGTGCCATGCAGGTATTGTCTACTTTAGCTAGAACATTTCTCCTGTTAAAATATCTGCAGCCGAGCGAAACTTCTGTTTACTTTCCTATAATTATCAATTATGATTACTTGGCCTGTTAGTCTTTTTAAGAGTTCACTTTTGAAGCAGGTATCTGGGTTGAAATCTATTACGGCCAAACACCTAGCACTGGCAAGTCAAGTCATCAGTTTTACATTTGCTCTTATTCCTGGTAGGCTTAATTACGAATCTTAGAGTTGCTTACGTGGGCATTTATTATTATTCATGCGGAATAATTCCTTGCTCTGTGGCGGTTCTTTGATATTTGTGCAAATCTTTTTGTTTATCTCGAGGGATCGTATCTAATATTCATGAAGCTTGAATTTGTGTTTTCTGCTTCATTTAGCTTTAAATGATGGTTTTCCTCTAAAAAGAAGCTTAAGCTATGATGTAAACATTGAAAGGTCAGATTTTTTCTCATCATAATTGTATTGTTTAGCCTTGACTTTGTCTGGGGTTTATAGTGACATAAGTTATTACCAGAAGGGGATATTGAATTTCTGCTTGGGGGCTCTGTACAGTAAATGTGGATTATGTCAGATGGTTTCTTCTCTTTGTTTCTTGGAGGATCATGCTCTTGAATGCTAGATCTAGTTCTTGGTTCTCAGAGTATCTCTTCTTAATATTGTTCCCCTTGGTCTATTCAATGGTGACGGATATCTTATCTGGTAGGACTTCCTTAAATGTGCAGGTTGAGCCGTTTTAGTGCAATACTGGCAATTTAGTTTTTGTTTTTATTTTTCAGATGTTAGGCGCATACTTTTTCTGAAAGTGTCCGATGCTAGGAAGGGGTTGTTATCATCAGATATTGACCGTGTAGCTCAGGTATATCGGACTCTTGTATAATATTGTCATTATTACCCTTATCAGAATATGACAAGAAAGCAGGAGTTTATATAATGATCTAATGACTAATTTGGTTCCAAGAGGATATTGTATGGAATATTGACAAAGCACATAGACAAAAAGAAAACAAAAGAAATACCTCTTTATTATATTGTGGTTGTGTCAATCTAAAATTGACATCAAACACCAAAATGGTTATGCATGTGAGCTGGTTTACCGGTTAGCCACGACATGTAATATTCTGTGCTCTTTCTAGTTCTACCTATCTTTTACTAAGTTACTTTGTATCCTTGTAGGATTATAAGATTCATCGAGATGAAATACATACAAAGCTGGTACAGATAATGAGAGAGAGACTGTTGGTTCATCTTCGTGGATTATCCAAATAGTTGAGTCTTGGAACAGACCGGACGACAGTGACACTCAACCTAGTCAGTTTGCTAGATCACTAACTAAGGTAATAATTCTGTCGGATTTCATTTTATATGGGGAATATAAGTTTGTAAGGTCTCAGTTCTTTGAGTGAGTTATATATTTGTCATCCCTTTCTGTGCTTTCATCTGAGCGATTGGAATTGCTTAACACCTTCAAACTTTTTGATAATCAGGAAGTTGCTTTTCTGCAACGTGTTTTATCCCGAACCCTTCATGAAGCAGATGTTCAGGCTATTTTCAGGTGAGATGATAATATGTCATCTTTTGAAGTGTACTTTGTCCCAAAATGAAGCTTGTGACTCAAAATCCTGTGGGGTTAACATAGTTGGTTGTCATGATCTATTGCATTGAGAATGTTAAATTTGCATTGTAAGCCTATACAATTTAAGCCAGCACCTAAAAGAGTTTTCCCTCTTGGTGTGATTAATTTCTGTAAATGTTATTCCTTAAAGATCTTATGATATCTGCTGTTTTCCGTATCTGAAAGGCTGGTGATTTTATTCAGGCAAGTGGTAATAATCTTCCATACACAAATTACCGATGCTTTTTCCCGTTTCGAGATTAGCACTCCACAAGCGAAAAACAGGTGCCTCTTTACAAATTTTTATATCCTTACTAAGCTGGATCAATTAGGCTTCTGTTCTGAAAAGATAATGTTGGTTACAAAGTCAAAGCTTATATGTCCAGGCTTCGTCGAGAATTGGATCACCTTCTTGCCTGCATCCGGTCACTTCCTTCAGATATTGCCAGTAAATCTGGCGTTGCAAACTGGGGTCCCCTGGATGATTTCTTTGCGCAAAGGTTTGGTGACGAAGATGGTCAATAGTGGTCT
>CM041781.1:89150350-89224013 GCA_023374045.1 Limonium bicolor | reverse complement strand
TGCTTAAGAAATCAAAAAGCAAAAGAAAAGGAATCTACTTTTTGCTTTTAGCATTTGTTTTTGTCTAGCCAACTTGGCCATGTTCTCTAGCATAATTTCGACAGCTCTCTGGTCAAATGAGTCACACATTTCTTTGCCATTAAGTATTATAGCACATGGGATGATGAGTCATTATGTTTTAAGCTTTTACAAACTTTTAAAGCAAATTTTATACTAGTTTTTGCTCTCAAAATCGGCCCATATAGAGAGCCTTGTTGACTAGTCACACCAAGTGATTTAGAAGGTCATTTTAACCCTTTTTAAGATTACCAATTCGTGGCATGTCAAAAACTACAAGGCAATTGCGTAAAACGCATTTTCGTGACACCCGAAGGTGTGTTTTTGTGCTCTAAGGAAATTTTGGGAAACAAATTGTTTTTATGAGTTCCAAGTGTTTGTAAACACTTATTATAGTAAATAAACATATAATAAGATGTTACATTGAGTTATATGGGGTTAAATCAACCCGTGACATAATTTACGGGCCATCGGGACACTCCCGGGCCAAAAAGGAGCGTTAAGAAATCCTCCTGTGGTTTTTTGTTGAATTTTGATGAACCACTTCGTGGGTTATCTTTAGAATGGTAAATAATGATATTAGGAACTCTAGGAATTAATTTTATAGGAGTTCGTGCCACCTCGGCACTCCTCCGAGCTTTTCTTGCTTTAAGGAGCGGGCGTGAGCACTCCCGAGCGTTTGCGTATTTGACTGAATATAGCTTAGGGAATATATTTATATATTCATAATGAGTGTATGACCATTTGGTTTGATTTTAGAAGGTCATACAAGGTCATGCTTATCACATGTTCTAAGGGTTTAGCGTTTATGGTGAAATGAGAAACGACTATTTTTACGTAACGTTTTCATGCAGGGTTTGCATGCGTATGTGAAAGATTTATGTTGGATTATATTCCAATAAATAATGATTTAATAATATTATTTAGATTTGGGGTATTTCAACAATATATATTGTGTTTACAGTTTCAACATTGAACTATTTGTATGGAAACGAATTGCATGCTCTCGACCAAATAACTGAATGGTCCGAAGGGTGCATGACAGTCAGGTAATAACATACTCAGCAGGGCTGATTTCATACCACAAAATACCATTTTGCAGGTAAGGTATGAACTTCCAGTGTCGGCAAAGAGAGTGACGCGCTGGGTAGTTTGATTACTGAAATACCCCAACCTTGGTATGTTGTTTAAACATTAAATAATAAATTATTAAGACTAAAAAGAGTCTTAGAAACATTAGTAAACAATTTAATGAATAGTAAATACAATTAATTGCCTAAAAGGCAATAAGTACAAATATGCTCTAAACCTGGGATAGTCTTGATTAAGACTTAATAAACTTACCAAGACTTTACTTATATATTAATGAGTCTATTAAATCAATTACCAAAGAAAACCGAGCTGAAAACAAGTTAAAAACAAAATGTGCTTAAAGGAGTCATAAAGCACGTTTTTGAAAAATTGTCTTGTAAATGAGTTTTGAATGGCTAAATGTCCATCATTACTCTTTAATTAATATGTGTACTATTTAGTATCACATTTGGAAGTTTAAATTAATGGGGAAGTAAGAATTGCGTTTCTACGTGTCTTGTTTTAGTGAATAGTAACTAAAATAAGCTAGTTTGTAACTTATGTCAATATAAGTAATTTAATTGATCAATAATGACTAGTAACCCCTTATATTTAGATGGGGGCCGGTTTGCATGTGGTGAGACGTCACCTTGCTGTGATTGAACAAATAAGTGAGCAAATCAGTGAGTATGAAAAAACACTATTTGCTTTATGTATTAAATATCCCCAAAAGCAAATTCTATCTTCATTTCTCCTTTCCTCCTTCATTTCACACGGCTGCATCCTCTCTTCTATCTTCTTCTTCCTTCTCCATCGGATATGCTACAGCTCCAGCACCATCTTCAAGCTTTGACCACATGTAACTCCTAGCTCCGTGGTCCAAATTCAATTTCGAGACCACCGTTCTTCTAGTTGGAGCAAGCTCTTCAACTTAGTCCTTTCAAATCTTCGAGAGCTCCATTTTGGTGCCAAGAGGAATCTCCATGGAAGGAGCTTGAGTTCATCTTTTCACGTATTATTGTTCTCCTTTGCTTCAAGGTAAGGAAACTCAAGGAAAAAATGGTGTTTCCTCCCTGTTTAATGTTAAGCAAAAATAGCTTAAAATTCCTTTGGAAAATGAACGTACGTTGTGTATTGAAACTACCTAAAGAGCCAATGGTAATGACTTAGAAAAATGTTCTCAAAAGACTAGTAAGGGACATACGTATTGCTGTTTGTATTTGCAGGTGAAAGGCAAATATATTGTGGAAATTCAGTGTTTAAGATTTATGCATTTTAAGAGCCTAAGTGCTATGCAATTTAAATTGTACACTATGTTGTTATGTGGTGTATATTTGGTGAAGTTTTGAGTATAAGAGTGTACGTAAAATCATTTGGGAAGCTATACTTATGATGGGTGTAAAGAGCTTAAGCAGCAGGACTAGAAAAATTGCAGTACGTCAAATTCTGTAGGTTGGGTCCGGGACCTAGGTCATGGGTCATGTCCCGGACCATATATCAAAAAAGACCGTGAGTTATACATAATTTTAGGTCCGGGACCTGGGTTAAGGTTAAGGACCCGGACCAAGCATTTAAAATGGCCGAGAGAGAGTGATAATATGTTGTGGTCCGGGACTTAAGGGAAGTACAAGGTCCCGGACCACCCTGCTAAATACGCCGAAGGTTTTCCTAATGTGTTGGTCCGGGACTTAAGGTAAGGACCAAGTCCCGGACCACTCTAAAAATGTTGTTTAAGGTATGAAAATGATGCCTAATGATGGGGATTGATGGATAATGATGTTATAAGGTTGTATAAGACATGTTAGGTGAGTTGTAATGACAATTTGGTGGGTGAAAAGTTAAGGTAAAATGGAAGAGTAAAACAAGTTTAAAATGCAAGGTATTTAACTAGCTAACGGAGTTAACTATAGTCATTCGACGTTACACAAACATGTTACCCCAATGTTAATGAAGGTAACTTTAATGTACCAGTTGTTCGAGAATTGTTCGAGGAACCTAAATGGACATGGTAGAGTGGACTCCGGCGACAGGTATGGTTTTCTTGCAACCTGTGTCCTACCGGATTACACCGGCTTGTATGCCAATGTGTTTTTCTGTGTGTTTGCCACCTTGTAAGATAAAACATGAAATGAGTTTATAGTAATTCATTTATGTGGCGAATCTGGTCACCAATACCGTTTAACCTCAAATAGTGTGTTAAACCTTAGCTAACAAATCTAGGTACACATGAGATATCGGTATTCGGAATTAACGGCCCCAACCTTGGGAACGTTCTAACCACGGCTATGTGTGAGTTAGTTGTGTATGGTTATTGCTTGCAAGTGTGTGAACCTCCCTTGCATGTGTTAACACGGTTGTGATACCGAATGGTGTGTGGATGTGATAGGTTCCATAATGGAGCCTAACTACTTATCTATAAGTATACTAATGGGGGGTGAGGAGTCCGGTCATGTTCCGGCCACGCGTGTGATGGACGGGAGTCGATGTCATACCCGGTTCGACTCTCTTGGTGTATGTTAGGTTGTTTACTCATTGGGTTTCCAATCTTCCCTTTAGCTTAGCCAAAGCTATGTTACTGACTCACGTCGGTTTTCTGGGGCATACAATGGTTGTTCGGTGTGTGCTAGGTTTACTGTACCCGACGCACCTTAGTGTTAAGTTATCTGTTCATTTAAAGAAACGGTAGCTAGCAAGTTATGGAACGAGCTTATCATGAGTTTGGCAACATTCTCTAGGCTCTAAAGTGAACTAATTATGGTTGGGTTGGTTCCTTAAGAGAACCGTACCCGTTGTATTATGTGTTATGGATGTATTGCAATTCCTATTCGGTGTGAAGTTATATGTGGTAAATTGTGGATATGTGGGTTATGGTTATGAATTCAGGTTTATAATAAGAAGCGTTTAAGGATAACCCGATTAATGGGTAAATGTCGTCTGTTAAGGAAGTAACTCCATTAAGAGGAGAGCCACTCTAGGGTTAAAGGAAACAATGTTGGATTTGTTATGTGTGGATGTATGGATGTGTTGGATGTTTGTTGAGCCCTATAGCTGGGCGTATGCATTGTGTTGTGTGTTTATGGTTTACATGCAGGATTTAAATATAATCAACAGCATGCTAGGACGACAATTAGTTGTGCGTGGCCCGGTAGCATGCGGGCTGCGGGATTACCATACCAGCAAAGGTGCTGAGCCCCTTGGGGGCCACCCTTTTCTCCTTTTTCTGTTTCAGGTACAAGGAGCTGGAAGCCGTTCGAGAGTAGAACGGGGTAGATGTTATTACGTGGGTAGCCATTTAAATGGCGTATGCAATGTAGGCGTAGTAAGACCGAAATTGTTATCGGCATTAGTTTGTAAGTACTCGGTACAGTTGGAATGTATATGTATGGTTGTTGTTAATGGGAAGTGGTTGTATTGTGTAGTTGCTCGGAGTCTTGTCCATCAGACCGATACAATGTATATGTATTAGCCTTGTTAGCCACGTGGGTGGTTAACGGCGTGTAACACCATTGGGTATGTAATGTAATGAGTTGAGAATTCCGCTGCAGTTTGATGTTATGTGTACGAAGGAGTTGGGGTGTTAAAAAGTGGTATCAGAGCGAAGTATCGCTCTGATGACTGAATTACCGAGCTTAGGAAGTACCGAGTTAAGATTTTAGTACTTTGGGTTAGGGGTTGAGTGATAGCGTGAGAGATACGCTCGTTAGGAACTACCAGTGAATACTGGAAACCTACAATCTCCTTCCCGCCCTCCACAGTCCCTATTTTGTGACTTGGGAAGGAACGCCAGAGAGAGATGAAAGCCCTCTCTTACCCGGGAAGACCCGGTCTGGCTGTTATTAACTATCTTGTAAGTATGGGGAACCTGTCATACGGTAGATTCTGAAAATTAGAAATCCCGGAGACGGTTCCCAGGTGAACAACTGTAACCGCACTTGATAGCAAAGAATGGAGAATCTGGTGTAAGGAAGAATGAAATTTCCAACAACCTGGGTCGACATGTCGAGCAGCAGTCGAAAACTACCAACTTGTAGCAGGCAAGAAGTAAAATAATGAAACCCGAGACGAGAGTCTACGGGATGGCAATGTTAGGTAATGGCACCAACGGTATACCAACCGACAAAGGAACTACAACGTAGTACCCAAACAAGAGACAAGTCTCAGTAATCACGACAAATGCGTGGAATGGGCTACGAAGAGGATACAATAATAACTAAAAAGGGGTCTCCCAGAATGGGAAACACCCTAGTAAATGATTATTAGAGGAGGACAATGAGAAGTTGTGCAGGAGATTAGTTACCAATTAGAGTATCCAAGTAAGGGCCCATGAGGCCACTGTATACTGTGCGGACAAACAGTACCGCAGCCGGTACATGTTGAACCGACAGCCAGTTAACAGGGCGCACTTGCCGTGGCAAGTGCAGCTATAACAGGGCTGTTCGAAGAAGAAAAAAATTGACGCCTACAAACTACTTAGTAAAGTACCCAGGAATTTAATGTGATCATCGTAACCGTGGAAGGGCTTAACAGCCTAACCTTTGTAAATGGGAATACACCAGTCAGCAAGAAGCTAGACTTGGTTAAGGCAAGAAGGTGTTGTGAAACCAGGAGAATTTTTTCTTTCAAACTCAGATTTATTTCAAACTCTTATCTTTCAAAACCAAATTCTCTTTTAAACCAATACTTCTTTTACCCTTCTTTCAAACCAGTTTACCTTTGAATAACCGGACGGAAACCGGTGAACCCGAGGGTAGCAACCCGACGGTATGGATGGAGTTCAGAATAATATAACGATGGATAAACCTTCCCTGGAATGAGTTCGGGAAGCACGGAATGTATATTGTCAGAGGACAATATAAGGGAGTTGACAACAGAATACTTCACCTAGGCGTGTGACGGACACTACGAGTGTACCAACTGCGTTGTGGGACGACCGCACTCCGATAGGAGCATGTGGGCCTAACAGACCTACTTATGGGTTAGTCGGGTAAGTAGTAATGTATCAGTATGATACCCCATATATGTATACGAGAAGAGTCCGAAACACGGGAAGTAGTCGACTCCATACTACGGTCAGCAGTAAAAGTCAAGTAAGAGCTAAGGATAAGGATTACCACGAATGGTCGAAGTGAAGGAACCCAGTTGAGAAGACTAAAGGAATTGGTAATTCGTCCAAGAGAATGTGTAGAGTCAAGAAGTGCGAAGAGCACGGATGGTTATGCAAAGACATCACGTATGTCTTAGGAAGTTGAAGGAATGAGACATGGTAGCTGGAACGAATACCCAGCTAAGGAAAGTAAGAAGGCATAGTCTACTGAATGTACTCATAAGTGAAAGTTAAATGTAATGGCATACCTTAGTAACACCCAGGAGTAATCCTTGAAGGGTGTTGGGATCAAACATTGTTGGATGGGGCAATGTAACAGAAACGTAAGAAGGGAACCCACTTAACAGTAGGACCCTAAGTTGCCAAAGAGACAACTTGGAAGGAATCGAGATGTGACGACCTTGTTAAACCATGTAATGTCGTACAGAAAGGTAAATGTGTGGTAATAGCCTTTAGTGAGCAGAGCTCGAGGCAGTGGCTTATAAGCCACAAGCAAGATAGGTCATGTAATTGAATCAATTATAGAAGTTTATGTTGTACAGGAAAATAAAGCGGAGAACGAACCACTGCTTAAGAGTGGGGATACCTCTAGATATGTGTGAAACCGCGAGAGCGGTAGATGTGTGGATCAAGTTTAGGAAATATGTGGAGGATGGACCATGTTGTTATTACCCCAGGATGATTTGAATAAAATAATACGAAAGAAAGTGTTTGTAACAGTGGTGTAGACAGGAAGAGTACTAAGTCTGGTAGCAACCACCATAGGTGTGTGATGTTAAATGTGTAGCGAACAACGCTTAAGAAAATAAAGGCTCGAGAAATAGTGTATGCAGAAATCAGCCAAACAGGTGGCCGAATATAATAACGGATGCAGTGTAAGTTGATGTTGTATAATGAAAGAGGATACGGTGTGTACTAAGCGACCGTTGTATAAATATTATTAAGGGATGGTATGACAATTAAGCAGAGTTGTGAGTTAAACCCAGTGGAGATACAACAGTAAGTTATAACGAATAAGCTGGACAGTAAGCCAGTAGCCGGTTATGACTGAGTGTGTGGAATTCCTATTGCAATCGCAAGAGAGTTATGGAGCTGCATGTTTGCGCAGTAACGATCGAGTGGGATAGCTAGGATTTGGAAGATGATAATTGTGGAAGGCGAACAAAGAGAATTATAACACTATAAGACCGAGGCATATGAAATGCAAGGTCATATCAATGAAATGATACTGGTACAGAACTAAATATGGAAGCAGGACTGGCAATAAGTGACTACAGTAGCACTAAGTATCAAATATCGGTATGAAATATACCTCAGGTGTAGGAAATAACTGAGAGAGCACTACACATTAGGTAGTAGCTCAACCTCAACCGGCAATAAGTCGAAAGGAATTGAGGCAATAATTGAGAAATACATAGCAGTATACACTGTAAATTGTCATGGAGGTAGATGAAAGGTTTGTAACTCACCGAATTCGCTCACGGTAAGAGATACCACGCTTCGGTTGAGAAACCATGGTTACCAGGATAAGGGTAATACATTAGAGATGTACAGTACAGTAACAGTAAAGAGTGGGGAAAACTAGCTCTATGAGTACCAGAGTTGTGCAACAGAGGCCAGCGAGCCCATGCATCGAATAATGAATATACTTTGTGAACATGAATAGTGGCTAGTAATCAATGCCTAGAAGCCTTATAGGCCAGGAACGAAACCGGTAATGAGTTAGATAAACTCCAATGAGAATTCTTGGTTTAGGGAATTAAACCGCCAATATGGTTAAAATCCTCTAACCAAAGCGCATTGTGACAGCCGCGTGGAAGTTAAAATACTTCACGACGGCAGAACATTCTAAGCCAATGTTCAGTGGTTGATTACGTGGGCGTAATCCCTTTTTAGGGGGGTAGAGCGTAAAGCCGCTTAGTGTGTTTTACCGTACAAGTGTACGTGAACTATGTTGTGCATAGCACAAAAATAATTGTTATGATGGTTGGCATGGTTAATAATTGGTTATGATGGTTGGTTTGGTTAAATGGTGGTAATTGCGCACAGAAGATGCGTAATACTATTGTGGTAGGTGTGACTACCTTGGTAATGGTTGTGGGTAAGTACAAGTACTAAGGAGTAAATAAACTCTGGGGAACTAAAGCCCCAATGGTGTGTGTTCGCATAATACCAAATGTAACACGATGTATTGTATTTTGATTAAAAACATGTATATATATATAGTGTGGTGATTTATGAAGGGTATGAAACTGGCATGGAACTAGTAAGTATTAGATTCCTTAGGTAACTTGAGTAAAAGCGAATGGAGGTAATTGATAGACTAAGTTCTATCCCTTGGAGATGTAATGATTATGACTAGAAGGATCAAAAGGTAGAATATGGAATATGCTTGAATTAATTGTTGGTTGAAAATGAAGTGGGAGGTGAAACTTGGTTTCATGAGATCAGGGGAGCCGAACACAAATTGGGTGGAAGGATAGTTCAACACTGATGCTGATCACATCAGGGTTGGATGACTCTTGAAGCTCCCTATAAGTGGTCACAAATAACACCATTAAGAAAGGATGCAAAGAGCATAAGTTGGACCTGGAGTTGTATTGAGTTTCAAAAGAATTTTAAATTGGTGGTTTCAAGTCTTCAATTGGTATTTCCAAAACAGTGGATCGGTATTTTGAATAAAGGATTCTCTCGTTACTTAACCTGGTAAAGAATATTTTTGTAGTACTTGCTCACGAGCTGAGGACGTATGAGCCTTGTCTTCGGACCGGTGACATGAGAAGTACATATGTTAAAAATTAAGTGAATGTTTTGATCTCCCAAGGGAACGGGGACCAGCAGGTGTCCATCGCGACCGGGTTCTGCGGGGATCACAGTGTATATGTACTCAACGTGGGACTCGAGCCCATGAAGAGATGGAAAAGGTATTTCTATTTGTTATACGTTCTAAGGCATGTTGTGTGGTATGTGTAATAAATGTTACTTTGACCATGAGTCTTGTGTGGTTCAGTTCTGAATTGATTATGTTACTTGGGCCTATGAGTCCAAAGGTGGTCATGTTACCCTGACCTGAGAGTCTGAGGGTTGTTATGTGAGTACAATACTATTAAGGTACCCGGACCATTGAGTCCGAGGTAATCATGTGAGAATGATACGTTATGGATGGATGTGTATGTGAACCGGACCTTCAAGTCCGAGGTTGTGGTGTAAGGTGTGTTGGTTATGGAAGTGTTTTATTATATAAGTAATTCCCGTATTCTAAACCAATGATATGTGGGAAGTGTGAACTTCGGGGACGAAGTTCTTTTAAGGGGGTAGACTGAAATACCCCAAACCTTGGTATGTTGTTTAAACATAAATAATAAATTATTAAGACTAAAAAGAGTCTTAGAAACATTAGTAAACAATTTAATGAATAGTAAATACAATTAATTGCCTAAAAGGCAATAAGTACAAATATGCTCTAAACCTGGGATAGTCTTGATTAAGACTTAATAAACTTACCAAGACTTTACTTATATATTAATGAGTCTATTAAATCAATTACCAAAGAAAACCGAGCTTGAAAACAAGTTAAAACACAAAATGTGCTTAAAGGAGTCATAAAGCACGTTTTTGAAAAATTGTCTTGTAAATGAGTTTTGAATGGCTAAATGTCCATCATTACTCTTTAATTAATATGTGTACTATTTAGTATCACATTTGGAAGTTTAAATTAATGGGGAAGTAAGAATTGCGTTTCTACGTGTCTTGTTTTAGTGAATAGTAACTAAAATAAGCTAGTTTGTAACTTATGTCAATATAAGTAATTTAATTGATCAATAATGACTAAGTAACCCCTTATATTTAGATGGGGGCCGGTTTGCATGTGGTGAGACGTCACCTTGCTGTGATTGAACAAATAAGTGAGCAAATCAGTGAGTAATGAAAAAACACTATTTGCTTTATGTATTAAATATCCCCAAAAGCAAATTCTATCTTCATTTCTCCTTTCCTCCTTCATTTCACACGGCTGCATCCTCTCTTCTATCTTCTTCTTCCTTCTCCATCGGATATGCTACAGCTCCAGCACCATCTTCAAGCTTTGACCACATGTAACTCCTAGCTCCGTGGTCCAAATTCAATTTCGAGACCACCGTTCTTCTAGTTGGAGCAAGCTCTTCAACTTAGTCCTTTCAAATCTTCGAGAGCTCCATTTTGGTGCCAAGAGGAATCTCCATGGAAGGAGCTTGAGTTCATCTTTTCACGTATTATTGTTCTCCTTTGCTTCAAGGTAAGGAAACTCAAGGAAAAAATGGTGTTTCCTCCCTGTTTAATGTTAAGCAAAAATAGCTTAAAATTCCTTTGGAAAATGAACGTACGTTGTGTATTGAAACTACCTAAAGAGCCAATGGTAATGACTTAGAAAATGTTCTCAAAAGACTAGTAAGGGACATACGTATTGCTGTTTGTATTTGCAGGTGAAAGGCAAATATATTGTGGAAATTCAGTGTTTAAGATTTATGCATTTTAAGAGCCTAAGTGCTATGCAATTTAAATTGTACACTATGTTGTTATGTGGTGTATATTTGGTGAAGTTTTGAGTATAAGAGTGTACGTAAAATCATTTGGGAAGCTATACTTATGATGGGTGTAAAGAGCTTAAGCAGCAGGACTAGAAAAATTGCAGTACGTCAAATTCTGTAGGTTGGGTCCGGGACCTAGGTCATGGGTCATGTCCCGGACCATATATCAAAAAAGACCGTGAGTTATACATAATTTTAGGTCCGGGACCTGGGTTAAGGTTAAGGACCCGGACCAAGCATTTAAAAATGGCCGAGAGAGTGATATATGTTGTGGTCCGGGACTTAAGGGAAGTACAAGGTCCCGGACCACCCTGCTAAATACGCCGAAGGTTTTCCTAATGTGTTGGTCCGGGACTTAAGGTAAGGACCAAGTCCCGGACCACTCTAAAAATGTGTTTAAGGTATGAAAATGATGCCTAATGATGGGGATTGATGGATAATGATGTTATAAGGTTTATAAGACATGTTAGGTGAGTTGTAATGACAATTTGGTGGGTGAAAAGTTAAGGTAAAATGGAAGAGTAAAACAAGTTTAAAATGCAAAGGTATTTAACTAGCTAACGGAGTTAACTATAGTCATTCGACGTTACACAAACATGTTACCCCAATGTTAATGAAGGTAACTTTAATGTACCAGTTGTTCGAGAATTGTTCGAGGAACCTAAATGGACATGGTAGAGTGGACTCCGGCGACAGGTATGGTTTTCTTGCAACCTGTGTCCTACCGGATTACACCGGCTTGTATGCCAATGTGTTTTTCTGTGTGTTTGCCACCTTGTAAGATAAAACATGAAATGAGTTTATAGTAATTCATTTATGTGGCGAATCTGGTCACCAATACCGTTTAACCTCAAATAGGTGTTAAACCTTAGCTAACCAAATCTAGGTACACATGAGATATCGGTATTCGGAATTAACGGCCCAACCTTGGGAACGTTCTAACCACGGCTATGTGTGAGTTAGTTGTGTATGGTTATTGTTGCAAGTGTGTGAACCTCCCTTGCATGTTTAACACGGTTGTGATACCGAACGGTGTGTGGATGTGATAGGTTCCATAATGGAGCCCTAACTACTTACTATAAGTATACTAATGGGGGGTGAGGAGTCCGGTCATGTTCCGGCCACGCGTGTGATGGACGGGAGTCGATGTCATACCCGGTTCGACTCTCTTGGTGTATGTTAGGTTGTTTACTCATTGGGTTTCCAATCTTCCCTTTAGCTTAGCCAAAGCTATGTTACTGACTCACGTCGGTTTTCTGGGGCATACAATGGTTGTTCGGTGTGCTAGGTTTACTGTACCCGACGCACCTTAGTGTTAAGTTATCTGTTCATTTAAAGAAACGGTAGCAAGTTATGGAACGAGCTTATCATGAGTTTGGCGACATTCTCTAGGCTCTAAAGTGAACTAATTATGGTTGGGTTGGTTCCTTAAGAGAACCGTACCCGTTGTATTATGTGTTATGGATGTATTGCAATTCCTATTCGGTGTGAAGTTATATGTGGTAAATTGTGGATATGTGGGTTATGGTTATGAATTCAGGTTTATAAATAAGAACGTTTAAGGATAACCCGATTAATGGGTAAATGTCGTCTGTTAAGGAAGTAACTCCATTAAGAGGAGAGCCACTCTAGGGTTAAAGGAAACAATGTTGGTTTGTTATGTGTGGATGTATGGATGTGTTGGATGTTTGTTGAGCCCTATAGCTGGGCGTATGCATTGTGTTGTATGTTATGGTTTACATGCAGGATTTAAATATAATCAACAGCATGCTAGGACGACAATTAGTTGTGCGTGGCCCGGTAGCATGCGGGCTGCGGGATTACCATACCAGCAAAGGTGCTGAGCCCCTTGGGGGCCACCCTTTCTCCTTTTTCTGTTTCAGGTACAAGGAGCTGGAAGCCGTTCGAGAGTAGAACGGGGTAGATGTTATTACGTGGGTAGCCATTTAAATGGCGTATGCAATGTAGGCGTAGTAAGACCGAAATTGTTATCGGCATTAGTTTGTAAGTACTCGGTACAGTTGGAATGTATATGTATGGTTGTTGTTAATGGGAAGTGGTTGTATTGTGTAGTTGCTCGGGAGTCTTGTCCATCAGACCGATACAATGTATATGTATTAGCCTTGTTAGCCACGTGGGTGGTTAACGGCGTGTAACACCATTGGGTTATGTAATGTAATGAGTTGAGAATTCCGCTGCAGTTTGATGTTATGTGTACGGAAGGAGTGGGGGTGTTACAATTACAGTTATTTAAACATGTACTGTTGCATTTTAATACGAACCTAGAAACATGTATAGGTTTTGGATACGTAGAAAGCTCACTGTGAATGTATTTTATATTGGTTTTGGGGAGTTTAGATCTATCTCTTGTTGTCACTGCGAGAAAATGTTTCGTATTTAGAGCTTATTAGGAAGCACGTTATTACTCGTATGGGCGAGCAAGAACGGTGACACCAGTAGTCAATTGTTGAGATTACCGCTGCGATTATATTGTTAAGTAAGATGATTAGGAGTCGAATAGAGTAGGGGTGTTACAACTACCCTTGGTTACGTTGTATTCTAAGGAAAATTTACCTTGAAAATAAACATTAAACACTTCTTATGGTTAGCTGTTGTTTGGAGACTAATCATGCCTTAATTGCTGCTTGAAAACATGTAAATAAAGCTGTGGAAAATTTATCTCCAAACAGCCGTGGCCAAACAAGGCCTAAACTTGGCAAAAATAAGGTATAAATCACTTAAACGTACACTTGGTATATTAATATGTGTTTATACATATGTGTATATATATGCCGTGAGTGAATATGGTTATTAAGGTCTTATTTTGACCTTAGGTGATTAAGGAATGGTTTAGTAAATTTATATAAGTAATTAATTAACATAATTGTCAAATTTAAGACATTATGTGGAAAATGGTAAATATGGAAAACTATGTGGTAAGGCCGAGAGTTTAAAGTTTTTTTTGAGAATTTATGTGCAATTTATTTTATAAGCTAATGTTTGTAATAAGGCCATGTACTTTAGGCCATTTTATTTATGTATTTATAAAGTTATAATTAAGTTTAAGTAGCTAATATATATTATAGCAAGAAATTGGGGTATAAAGTGTAATTAAATTAAATTAAATTTGGGGGCTATATATTAATAAAGCCAAAAATTAGAGGTTTAAATGAGTTTAAATAAAAATTATAAGATTTTATAAAGTTTTGGGGTTAAATGGTAATTTATGAAAAATAATGGTACAAACCGTAATATATGGAAATTAATGGTCAAGACAATATTAAGAAGGTCAACCTTGACCATATGGTAGGTTTTGACCAAATTAGATAAGTTAAATAACTTATTTAAGGTTTTATAATAAGATAAGTATTAATTGTAACAATTTTATAACATATGTGGTAAATATGTTATTACCGAAACTAAAGGGTGTAAAATGGTATTATAAACACCCATGGGCTATTAGGAATTTTTAGGAATTTATTTGGTTGGTTTTGGAATTAAAATAAACTATATATGTATAATATATTATTATGTCATTATGACACTTTGGAATATTAGATGGGGTGGAAATGTAAAATACCGAGAGTATATGGTTAGTAAGGGTAATTATAACCCTTAGGTGAAATTTGGTGATTTTGGAATAATATAAGAGTATTTAATAAGATATATGTATAATATATAGTTTTAATGATATTATAAAACTATATGTTATAAGTTGGGCCAAATGACAATTATAGAAACTTGGTGGGTTAGAAAAGAATATAGAACAGATTATGGGTCTGTTCGCAATTTAAAATAATATATAACCATAGGTTATATTTGTATTAAGGTTTAAAATGTTATAATATATGATATATATTACATAACATTATATGTGTGGTCAAATTATAAATTTGGAAAGTTAAAGGGTTAGAAATTAATTCATAATCAGACAAGGTCTGTTCGAAAATTTTACAAAAATAAAACCATTGGTTATACCCTTTTATAAGTTAAAAATGTTATATTATATGGTATACATAACATGGTATAAATAATGGGGTGATTTTGTAAATAAAGGAAACTATGGATTATGGAAAAGAATAATGTATAAATGTATATGCCTATGCGGCAATATAAATAGTTTTTAAAAACTATAGGTTATAAAGTAAAGGAATAAAAATATCATATTATATGATATTGGTATATGGTATAACATTACATAATGTTATGTGGTTAAAATGAAATTAAAATATAAGGAAGGGCTGTACCGAATTATTAAGAGTTGGAATATGAATTTTTTACTATGGTCTACTATGTTATAAATGTTATAACAATTATATGGTATTAATGTGGTTTTAATGGAATTAAAATAAGTAAGGATATTCACATTAAATAATGTGACAAACTATGAATAAATAAGATTATAAACTAATGTATTTATTGATTAAACCTTAGGAGTTGTAATTATACAACATAAATTGTTAATATAAGGATAATAATCTTAATATAAGTTGTATAATATAATACAACTAATGGGAATAATCATCTAATATAAGATGATAAAATGTAACATATAATATAAGAGTTTTATAACTCATGAAACTTACCTATATGGTAAATATATACATATGCGAGAATAATGTATATAAGGATGGATATATATTATGGTTGGAAACCATATAATATAATGTTGGTGGTTATTACATAAAAAAAGTTACAAACTATAAGTTATAAGTTTTTGAATGGAAATAAAGTTTATTAAAGATAATGGAATATATGATACAATGTATTATAATGGATGGTGGAAAAATAATACAATATAAGAAATAATGCATGCATACATGCAACTATAGGTTATATACCTAAATTAAATGATGGATATGATTAAGGAATATAACGAATTAAACTTAACAGTCGAAACATTTCGACATACGAGTTTTAGTAACAAAGCCGACCGGTTTAGAGAAACTCGTAACAATTAACTATGGAAATTCGGGGATGAACTGTCGGGGTTACTTGTTATTCGGAAATACCGGGTGTAGTTAGTAATGGAGACTGACTTATAGTTTATTACCGTTTAGATCATACTTCAGGCGAAGGCGCTTGGCGAGCTAGTGGACTACACTGCGCATCCTAGGTCTGAGGTGTACGGTATGTAAAGGGGTTTGATCCGAGTTGTCCTAAGGAATTCCTTGGGCTCGGATTTGGTTGATATCACTTGTGTGTTATGTGTTTTGTATACGTGTATGTGATTATTGTGTTACTGCATTATTCATTTATGCACGAGCGTCCTACAGGACTAACACTACGTCGACTATAGATCGACTTATATAAACATACATATGCGTTTAATGTGATGACATGACTGTTACTTGATATAATACCATTAGTATTAATATTAAGTATATGGTAACCTAAGTAAAACACTTAGGAACGAGTCACAACATTGTCGGTCTCTAGAGCATGGATCTCGAACATGAATATAACCTAGATTACTTCTAGGTATGCGTGAGACCCAGTGGGCAGCTAATTATTAAATTATATTCTCCATAAGACTAAGAGCATATCTTAAACATTATGAGAGAGAGAGATGGTAAGAGTTGAGGTGAGGAATCCAGTGTAGTTTATGAAGTACCTGGATGCACATTTGTGATCACTGAGGGGTTCCCGATCGGGTTCCGCTCCAGGTTTATACCCAACGAGCCCTACTTGGATCGTGGGTCAGGTGGCTACGACCTTTATATGGACGCCTTACGAGGCAAAGTGAATAGTCAGGGGCCTCCGGACCTCTGGCGAAATGAGCACCTTTGTGTGTACGGGAGGACTACTTTCCATGGTGAGGTTATCAAGTTTTCTCAACATGACGCCCAACTGGCATTTAATTAACATGGTTTGGATGGATGGGGCCTTGAAGGCCAATTAATTAATTAAGGATGGTGTTCACCACGACGTTTATTCAGTATTATTATTCGATATGTTCGATATACAATGTTGTTTGTGATATTTTATGACTGTTGAATTGGATGGATGGTTGAGTGTTTATGAATGTTAGGATGGATGATTATGTATATTTATGCACGTATAGTACAGTATTGATTATAACTATAAAATGGAAAAGCATGAAACCAATCTAATAATAAGATGGTTAACATGACTAAGTGACCATTAGGGTCCAGGCCCGGCATACTCAGCGTTTATCGCTGAGACTACACTCATTGTGCAGGTTGTTGATTATCGCCAAAGCCGAAGTGCGGGAACAAGGTAGTTAGAGTTTATTTTTAATTACCGCACATGGAGTTTATTTGTATAACGATGTTAGACTGGGAATTGTATTATGGTACGGTTATGTATAATCGGGATTGGGTAGACGCTCACTTGTCGACGTTTATGGTTTATGGACTTAGTATGATATATAAGAGTTATCTTGTTATCACAGCGGTTAGTAGTTTGTTTATATTGGTTGTTAGATATAGTTTGGCTTCGTTACTCACATGGGCGAGTAATGGCCGGTGACACCCGAGTGAGTATTGTTGTTGTTATTATTTCTTCCGCTGTAAGACGTTTTATCTATTGCTACGAGAGAGATTATTACGTGTTTAAGGAGAGGGGTGTTACAAAAGTGGTATCAGAGCAGAGTACAGCTCTGATGACGAGGACGAGGAAATAGGTTAAGACAGTGAGCTTAGGACTTGGGAAATTACGGGAAACGTTTGTGAGGTACGAGACGACTCGTCTTAAAAGGTGTTGTGTTTAGTAACGTAAATTGTGTGATATGTTAGCCTTAAAGGCAATTCAATATCTACTGGTTGTGTACGGTAAATTACCGAGTATTTATGTGACATACTATACTACAGATGTCTGGGGGAACTAGAGGTGTGCTACTGGTAGAGGTGGAGGCGGTGACCCCGTGGTTCCAGGAGTTGTAGAGACGATTGTTGCCATTCTCGCACAGCTTGGTACTCAAATTGGAGGAACACCAGCCCACCTGCCACAGCCCAAGGAAAGGAACTGGCTGAAGTCAGTTACCGAGACCGACCACCTACATATTCTGGGGAGCTAGACCCCGTAGCCTTGGAGCGTTTTATAGTTGAACATGAGAAGGCCTCTGAAGCTTTGCAAGTACCTGCCGACAAGAAGGTCGTCATTGCTGCTTTCCATCTGAAGGATGCAGCCAGCACTTGGTGGAGGTTGGTCAAGGACCATCACCTGGCTACGCCCGACTTTTCGTGGGCTGCCTTTGTCGAGTTGCTGAGGGGGAAGTACTATCCGGCACATCTCAAGCAGAAGAAGCGTCGTGAGTTCGAGACATTATCCTAGAGAGGTCTGACCGTGGATGAGTACTACGCTCGATTCATTGGTCTGCTGGAATTCATCCCCGGTGTTGATTACTCAGAGACCGTGAAGGTCAAGAAGTTCCGGGGGGGACTGTTGTTTCACATCCAGATGGCGATGGGTGCTACCCTCTATTCTACTATCCAGGTATAAACATGAAAGCCATAAATTCTTTACTTACTACTTTACCGATTAACTTTGTGAGAACTTACCAATGAGATTCCAGGAGTGTTATGACGCTGCCTCGAGGACGGAGCTAATGCTTCAGACTCGGGAAGAGACTCTCGGGACCAAGAAGAGAAAGAACCCTGAGGGAGAGTCTGAGGGTGGAGGAGCATCTCCAGGCGATAGCCAGAAGAAGGGAAAGTAAGGACTTATCACATTCTAGACTACTTACTATATTAAATACCTTATGAATGCTGACCCGAAAACCTTGAATAGGAAATTTTCTAGAAGAAAGGGCAGCAGGGCCACCAGGGAGCTAAGGGGAAAGAGCCCATCCTTCGGTTGACCGGCCTAGCTATAGATGCTCAGCCTCTGAGATCTGCGCCTCCTAAGGGTGAGAACGCCTACCTCTTAAATTCAATTGTAACCCTAACCTTTATATCATCATATTTTAACTTAAACTGAATGCTACCATTAGGCACCGGACAGCCCCAGCGCCATTTCTATTGCAAGCGTTGTGGGAAGGACCATCCTGGGGTCGACTGCTGTGGCCGCAAAGTTGAGTGTCGGTGCTGCAAGAAAGAGGGCCATTGGGAGTTCGAGTGCTGGATGAACCCTGAGGGCCGTAACTACAGGCCACCAAGGAATACTCAGAAGACCTCAGTTGGAGGATCTAGAGTACCACGGGGCGGTCAGGATGGCCAGACATCTACTGATGCTGGAGCCCGGAGATGCGTAGATAGGGCATGAGTATGCCATGAGACCGTTGGTGGAAGACTTTTGCTTACTTTGTTATGTACTTACCTTGGATGTTAGACAGAGATATGTTGTAAATATGTGGGAGTGTGTCATGGACCACTCGCCTTTTTGTGTATGACTTTTGGAACTAGTTTTGTGGACTCGATACGAGTAACCTTGGAACCTTGATGGATTATATATATATATATATGAACAGGATGTTGATGCTTACATTATCATGTAGCCCATACTCAATAACGCAGAGCCAATGAGACCGGTAATTACTGAACCAAACTTTCCACCTGCATGGCGCACTTCCTATTGCAAGCGCTATGACAATCAAAACCACTGAAATTTCCATCTGCCTTGCGTACTTGCTACAGCAAGTGCTGCAATTGCAACTACTACTAATGTTAATCTCTTATTATCTACTAAATTTAATACCAATTTTCATATCAACTTTTCATACAAACCTTTAAGATTAGAAACCTATGCAATCTCGGGAAGACCGTTAGTACAACCACTGCAACTGAAAGAAATTATACAGCCACTGTGAGTGTAAACCACACCAGTTTAATTGTTCGAGAATTTTCAGACATGGCTCATTAGCCAAATACCATCAGTGTATACCTGCATTTAATGCTAATCACCATTAGTGATGAATGTTTAGTCCTTATGGACAAGCATACCCTTTGTAGATGCACACCGTCAGTGAGGATGGTTGGGAAGTGGAGAGCCAAGTTGCTCAAGCTATTATGCAATCTGCAATATATCCAATTAAACGGATGAGGGAACAAATTGAACTGGATGAGAAGATCATGATAAACAGGGAAAATAGGAATATGTGTTGTACTCAATGAGATCGAATTAGGAGAACCAATTTGCTAATATAAGCATGAATTTACTTACACCGAGCTGAATAACGCACGTCTTATGGCAGGAATTACCACCGATGCCACTAGGGCAATAGCACTTACAACAAGATAACCGATAACACGAACTAATAAACAACAAAAAGGATATCCTCAAAAGGGAGATTGACAAAGAATACTTGACAATACCCATGTGGACAGAGATTACCAGTTTACTAAACGAGACATGGGACGACCGCACTCCGATAGGAGCATGGGCCTGACAGACTTATTTATGATTAGTCGGGTAAGTAGTAATGTATCAGTACGGTACCCCATGTATGTAGACAAGTAGTGTTAAGAACACGATAAGTAGTCAACTCCGCGTCAAGGACAGTAATGCAGATTACCTCGAAGATGGACGAGAAGAGCCGTAGTTAAACCAACGGGCTAGAGAAATCAAGAACCTTCAACACAGAGCAGTAGACACTATACAGTGAAGACAAGGAACCTTTTAAGGACATGAACACTAAGGATAGGAATGGAAACCCATTATGGATGAATAAAATGTAGAATCCTCATAAGGATCGAGCAAATTTTGCTGTAACACCCGTCCTAAGCCAACCGTGGTTACCGTAAACTTAACAACTAATACATAAACATCGCAGCAGAAGTAAACCAAATCCAGGACCTTGCCACGGTCTGATCAACAAGAAATACTGTTTCTTAAATATTTACAACGAAATCCAAAATACTTACACCAACCGAGTTATAAGTATCTCCAAACCACATAACATTTCTCAAGTTTAACTATCAACAGACGGGTGCACAGGCGCAACCCGTACTCAAAATAAAGTCCCACCTAGGGCTACACGCTCTACTCTCGTGGTGTGACTTCATGGGCCGCTTACCTGCAAGTGTAAAAACAGCCCCCAAAGGGGGTCAGCATGAATGCTGGTACGACCCTCTCGTGGCCCCCAAGCTAACGGGGCTACGACGACTAATTGTCGATAGCATGGAAGTTGATTAGAATCACAATCATAATATGAACACAGTACATCAACAAACCACAAATGAACACACATAGTTCACACACAATTGAACGTCTCAGGCGTTCCCTTAAAGAGTGAGTTAGATTAACTCCTTATGAAATACCCCTAAATTAATTAAATTAATTTAGGGGATTTCTTTTATTAAACCTTTAATAATACAATTAAGTATTAGTTTATTATATGGAATTATGAATATTAAATTATTATATGGAATTATGAAATTATTTAGGGGTTTTCTCCTATTTAACCCTAATTATTATATATTATTATATAGTATAGAATTTATAATAAGATTTATAAGTCCATAAATCTTGGGAAAATTTCTAAACACTCCAACTATATTATAAGATTTTAGGAAGTGTTGGAACATTGTTTTGAAAACATAAAAGTCAATATAAAATTCTAGAAACCTAAGCTTAAGCCTGCTAGAGTTGACTTTTTGAGAATGGTCAAACCAGGCCATGAAACCTATACCAATAAATAGGTTATGACAAACCATGAAGATCGATAAAAAGAACGTCAAAAACGGATCATCCTAGCCAAGTTATGCTAGATTGAAGTTTTGAATCAAAAATTTAAGAGATGCCACGTGTCACTCTGTAATGGGTCGCCCACACTTAGCCGATATCTTCCCTGAATTTCGGTAACCGATTTCCCTTACTTTTCCCTAACTTTAGACGGCTATAACTTTTACATCTCATATTTTTCCATGCCGTCTTCACCATTCTATTCTCCTACAATTCCTCTTTCCAACCATTACTCATACAAACCCTAACTCCTCTGAGTCAACCGGAAAATCGAGCCAAAGTAGCCACCTTGCGAAACTGTTTTCAGAATTCCAGATTTTCTCTTCGATCTCAGGTAACTTGCGTCGATCATAACTTCTTCGTTAATCAACCAAAATTGATTTCTTTAGCTCGTTGTAAAGATCTCTAATCCCTCTACAATTTTCGTGTTTATGCCCAAGTCTGATTCGTAACCAGTTGGGAGTATAGAGATCTAAAGTTTCGGTTTCAACAGCACATAAAATCATACCGAAACAGAGAGGTAAACTCTGTTTTGTGACTTCAATATCTTTCTGTATGGTGCGAGTTAGGTTAGTTTTGCTACCAATACGTAGATCTACATTTGTTTTTCCAATGAGCCCTTACTCATAATCTAACTCGTTTTGTACTGCTAGTTATAGATCCTCAAAGTTGGCATCACGAACTGATTAAAGTTCGAGTTTTTTCCCAGTTTTCCGAATTGTAATTCGCACAATTCGCACAATCCGGTAGTCTCCGATCAAATTTTCTCCGTTGTGTTGTTCGTAGTTGTATTTCCGATCTAACCCATGTGTTAATTTAGTCAATTCGTATTAGATTAGGAGAATTTGTAAGAATTGCAATCGATTTAAACTCTGTACCGAACTAAACCCTTACCTTCGAATCGAATTCGAAACTGGATGAACTCTGCATTATAATTAGGGAAATTGATACCAATAGAACCGAAATTTGAATACGAATCCATAGAAACAAAGAATCACTCGATTTTGTTCTGTGGATTGGGAGGAATTTGAGATTTAGTACTCGTCTGTATAGTATCTTCGCTGACGAACTCGGAAAACAGGGGCCGTCCGATCTCGTTTTAAGAGATTGGACGGCCGAGATTAAAACATTCCAGAATTAGTTTATAAGGGTTTTAATAAATTCCAGTAAATAGTCTTAACTTGTTGGGTTAATTTAAATATATTCCCGAATGTATTTGGACTTTAAATTTTAACCATGATTCCTTATTTTATCTAGTTTATTTTGATGTAAATTATTATGGTTTTGGAGTTTTAAACATAAGTGTAACACCCCTACAACGCCCTATCATCTACCGAAATCGCAGCGGAAAAACCAACCAATAATAACTATTCGCTTTGGTGTCACAACGCGTTAACCACCCACGTGGTTAACTAGGCAGAACAAATACAAGTGTATCGGTCTGATGATCAGACTCCCGAGCATAGTAACTAACATCCATATATAAAACATAACCAACCATACCGAGTATTTAATTTACAACACATCTCCAAACCATAATCATCCAACACTGTATAACAACGGTGTCAAAATGTAACGCCTCGGGAGCACAGGCGCATCCCGGGCTCAACAACCTACTTATCCAAAAGTATATAAACAACCTAGGACCTAGAGCCACTCTGCCTCTTCGATCCTCATCCTGCAATAAAAATATGGAGCCCCCGAGGGGGTCAGCACCTTTGCTGGTATGGCTAACGCGCAGCCCATCGACTACCGGGATACGCGCAACCAATTGTCATATAACATGGCATTCATTTTAGAACATCCAACATATATATACCATAGCATAGCAAGGGAAATTGCATAGCAACAACATCAATACATAACACCATAAGATCGGTTCTCACAAGGAACCTTCCACCATAGTTAGTATACCATGAGAGCCTAGGGATTTTTACCAATCCCATGTTAAGCTCGTTACCATCCTCGTTACCGTCCGGTTATATAGAACGGTTAACTTATACCAAAGGTGTGTCGGATATAGTAATCCCAAGCACACCGAAATAACATACGTATGCCCCTATGGCCCGACGTGAGTCAGTAACTAGCTTTGGATAAGCTAAGGGAAGGTAGAAACCAAATTGGAATACCACCTATACATACACCAAGAGAGCCGAACCGGATATGATATCGACCCCCATCCATCACACGCGTGGCCGGAACAACCGGACTCCTCACTCCCCGGTTAGCACTTGTTAGTGATCACACAACATTTTGTTAAGTCACATACAAGCAAACATTTAGGTCTTGTTAGACAACCAAGGGAAGGGAGTCATAACCTTACAACATCATAATGTATAACAACTGTAAACTTTTCATGCCTTAGTCTTATAAGGTCGTAACACGCAGAAAAGCAAACAACACCCAAGCCGGTGTAAACCGTTAGGCAACAGACTGCAAGAAAACCATACCTTGGTCCTTGCCTTGTTTCGTTCCCACCTTGAGAGAATCCTATACACATTAGTAATGTCGGTTAATTATTTATTTAACTTCACACTTACTAAGTATTCAACATGATTGTATGACATGTTTTAATGTCTACCTCACCCTAGGTTACCTTCATTATACACCTAGGGTTAACTACATAAGTTACATTTTGTTTTTTTTTTTTTTTTTTACAAGTTTAGGTCCGACCGGACTTGCCGACCGGACTTGTCCATGTCCGGTCGATTCCAGAGAGTTTCTCCCCTTCGGAAAATCAGCCCGACCGGACTTGTCAAGTCCGGTCCCATGTCCGGTCGATTCCAGTAACTCAATCCGTACAAATTTTCTACTCCGACCGGACTTGTAAGTCCGGTCCTATGTCCGGTCCATTCCAGAGAGTTTATTCTCTTTGTAAATTTAGCCCGACCGGACTTGTCCATGTCCGGTCCTAAGCCCGGTCCATTCCAGAAACTAATTCTCGCAGGGTGAACAGGTCCCGACCGAGCTTGCAAGTCCGGTCGCAAGTCCGGTCGGCCCCAAATCTTTGTTTTCCTTTTTACATTCAACTCCAAACTTCTCCCCATATAACCTAGTACTTCCTAACCTCATTTGGGCACTTTAAACACAACTTAAGACACCCTTAAACACTCATAAAACTCATTTCCTAATTCCTTAAGCCTTTACTTATTCCTTCACAAAATTCCTAACACTTACAATATTTCTCCTAGTTTTTCAAATGGTGTTTCACACCTAAGATGACTACTATACCAAGAGCTTCCTCCTTATTTTAACATCATCTCCCAAGCATCATTTCTCACAACTAATTCCTTATCTCCTTCTTGAAACTCTTTTCCTAGTGTACACTTCTCCTTGTTTTACCAAAGTTTGCCTAGGTATTTACCTAAGTCCCAAGGTGACTTTGGTACTCACTAAATCTTAAGATCATGTCTAAGTCCTTATTACACTCTAGAGTACTTCCTAGTTCATCAAAATTCCTTAAGAACATCATGAACTTCTTATTCATCTCCTACACTTTCTAACTCACCAAACCTTATGTAAACACTTAGAACTTCTTACTTCCTACCTAAATTTTGACATGGGTTCCCCTAGAACATTACTAAGCCAAAACACTTTGTTTTCTCCATTAAACACTCAAGAACATCTAGAATCACCACACACTCTCATACACAACTTCACCAAATTTACACTACATCACAATATAGTGCATAATTTAAATTGCATGGCACTTAGGCCCTTAAAATGCATGGCTCTTAGGCCCTTAAAGTGCTTAAATCATAAACACTGAATTTCCACAATATATATGCCTTTAACCTGCAAATACACTCAACACACACATATGCCCTTTACTAGTCTCTTGAGAACACTTTACTAAGTCATTCACCATTTGCTCTTTAGGTAGTTTTGATAAGCATTTATAAGCTCATTTCTCCTAAGGCATTAAACAACATTTAAGTTAGTAGATTTACCTCTTTTCCCAAAATACTTCCTTCTTGATCCTTACAAAACCGTATGGTATTTTGGTTCCTTGTCAAGTTCTAGACAATATACAAACATCATAATGAGTATTCAAGCTTTGAGCTTCATCTCATTGTAAACCCTAATTTGACATTGTTTTAAAAACATTAATGTAGTTGTTTTACCTTGATCTTTGAAGGGGGTTTGAATATATAACAAGAGAGGACTCCACCTAGTCCATGAAGAGTTGAAATGAAGCTAGAACAAAGTCACACAAAGAGCTATATCAATGTGTATTTTCGGTCAAGGTAAAAACATGGAGGAAACATGATTTTTCTTTGAGATTCCTTACCTAGAAGCAAAGGAGATCAGCAATATGTAAAAATACAAGCTCAAGCTCCTTCAATGGTGGAACACCTTGGCACCGAAATGGAGCTCTTGGAGTTTTGAGAAGATAGGAATGAAGAGCTTGATGAGAGGAAGAGATTGGTGGTGTTTGTTTTTGATTTGGACAAGTGAGCTTGATTTAGCAAGTGGTCAAAGTTGGAACTTCCATGGTGGTAGTAGTATCACCGAGAGAGAACAAGGAAGAAGGAAGAAGAGAGGTGGGAAACCGTGTGAGTGAAGGAAAGAAATGAGAGAATGAAGATAGAAATTACTTTTAAGGAGATATTTGTAGTCTAAAGTAAAAAGTAGTTTTACTTAGTTTGCTTTAATTACTTGTTACATTAACTAGAGAGTGGTGAGTCACCACACATATAAAAACCGGCCCCCTTTATTAGTGTGAGGGCATTTTAGTCTTTGTTTATCTTAATTACTTAAAACAACATATGTTATAAAATAGCTTATAAAAATCACTATTCACCTAAACAAGGCACTTAGAAGTGAAATTTTTGATTTCCCATTAATATAGCCACCCAAATGTGATACTATATAGTACACATATATATTTAAGAGTAATGATGGACATTTAGCCATTCAAAACTCATTTACAAGACAATTTTCAAAACGTGCTTTTAACTTCTTAAGCACATTTGTGTTTTAACTTGTTTTCAAGCTTGGTTTTCTTTGGTAATTGGTTTAATATGTTCATTAGTATATAAATGAGGTCTTGGTAAGCTCATTAGGTCTTACTCAAGTTTATCCCAAGCTTAGAGCACATTT
Source organism: Limonium bicolor (assembly GCA_023374045.1). Classification (NCBI taxonomy): domain Eukaryota; kingdom Viridiplantae; phylum Streptophyta; class Magnoliopsida; order Caryophyllales; family Plumbaginaceae; genus Limonium; species Limonium bicolor. The sequence continues at coordinate 89,197,469 of CM041781.1, read as the reverse complement.
TGGCTCTTATTGACTTTAAAGCACATTCGTGTTTCCTTTTGTTTAAATTTGTTTACTAAGGTTTCTAAGACTCTTTTTAGTCTTAATAAATCATGTTTTAATGTTTAACCAACATACCAAGGTTTGGGGTATTTCAATCTACCCCCCTTAAAAGAACTTTGTCCTCAAAGTTCATACTTCCCACATATCTTATATTAGAACACGGGGAACACTTATAGAAACAATACTTCCAACCATCATTATCAACCTTACCATCATTCTTACACCACAACGGACTCAAGGTCCAAACCACAATACCACAACGGACTCGAGGTCCAAGCCATATAATACCATTCAGACACAACGGTCTGTAACATAACATAGACAATGTATACATATACATGTCGTACACAACCATAACCGAAACGGCTCTACCCCCCTTAAAAGGGGTACGCCCCGTACCCTATACATATAAACACTAAGAAGCAAACAATGACGGGTGCTTCGCCTTCATCTTTTCTTCCAGCTCCCAAGTGGCCTCCTCAACGTCCTGGTTAGACCAGAGGACCTTCACCAGTCTCACGGACTTATGGCGAGTGTCTCGAGTCTTAGTATCCAGAATCCGTACCGGAGTCTCCACTGATCGCATGGTCGGCTCTAAGTTAGCCTTTCCGGCTGAAGCACATGAGACGGATGAGACATATACTTCTTCAACTGGGACACATGAAATACATCATGTACCTTGCCCAGCTCGGCGGGTAATCAAGTCTATAAGCTACCGGGCCGATCCGCTCCGTCACAACATAAGGACCTACATATTTCGGGCTCAACTTGCCCTTCTGACCAAAACGAAATACTCCCTTCATGGGGGATACTCTCAAAAATACCTGATCGCCCACGGCGAACTCCAGGTCACGTCGGCGCACATCTGCGTACGACTTCTGTCTATCCTGAGCTGCTTTCATATTAGCCCTGATCTGGCGAACTTCTGCCTGAACTTGCTCAAGATACTCTGGTCCTATAATGACCGTCTCACTCGACTCATCCCAGCATAATGGCGTGCGGCATGGTCTACCGTACAATGCCTGGAAGGGAGACATCTTGATCGATGCATGATAACTGTTGTTGTAACTAACTCGATCAGATGTAACTTATCAATCCAGCTGGTCTGAAAGTCAAGTGCACATGCACGTAGCATATCCTCAAGTGTCTGTATGGTGCGCTCACTCTGACCATCGTCTGTGGGTGAAACTGTGCTCAATTTCAGTTCAGTACCAAGTGCCTCTCGTGTAGACTTCCAATATCTGGATAGAATCTGGTATCTCTGTCAGATACTATCGTCTTTGGTACACCATGATGTCTACAATCTCTTTATCGAATAATTCTGCCAATCTTGCCACTTTCCAGGTGTCCTTCATCGGAATGAATCGAGACACCTTGGTCAGTCGGTCTACCACAACCCAAATCATATTCAGACCTCCCCTTGTAGGCGGAAGCCCTACCACGAAGTCCATAGATATGTCATGGAACTTCCACTCCGGCACTGGCATTGCTGCACCATACCACCAAGGTCCGACGGTGTTCAAACTTGACCTTCTGACAGTGAGACACCCTCAACACATGTCATCGATTCACATCCTTTTTCATTCCATCCCCAAAAATATCTTTTCATACCTTTATACATCTTTTGAAGCTCCGGGTGAATCGATGTCGTAGAACACTGGGATTCACTCATTATGCGCTCCTTCAGCTCAAGGCTACTCCTCGGTATCACAACCGGCCATTAAGCCTAATCAGGTCATCATCGTGGAGTCTGAAGTCATACTTCTGACCCTCGAATGTGCCATCAATAAGCTTCTGTCTAATTTCCACATATACTGATCCGTCATCTGAGCACTCGCACCTCTTCAACCAAGCCAGTATGAGAGACTACGAATGGAGATGTGTGCTCGCGACTCAATGCGTCAGCTACCACATTTGCCTTACCCCTCCTGTACTGTAAATCGATGTCATAATCATTCAGAAATTCAACCCCATCTTCTTTTGCCTCATGTTCACTTTTCTGAGTGAACAAGTATTTCAACTCTTGTGGTCAGAATAATCGTCACACTTACCCCATACAAATGATGTCGCCATATCTTCAGTGCGAAGACAATGGCCCCCAATTCTAGTCGTGGGTAGGGTAGTTCTCCTCATGCTTCTCAGCTGTCGGGAGGCGTAAGCCACGACCTTCCCGTGTTGCATCACACACAACCCATACCCCCCTGCCTGATGCGTCGCAATAGACCTCAAAACCATCTGGACCGTCTGGTAATGTCAGAACCGGTGCAGATGTCAGAGCATCCTTGAGACTCGTGAAAGCTCTCTCACAGTCGACTGTCCACTCGAATGGTGCATCCTTTTTTCATCAAGGAAGTCATCTCGGCTTCTTCGAACACTGGAGAAGTCCTTCACAATCTCCTATAGTAACCTGCCAGACCGAGGAAGCTCCTGATGTCGGTGACTGTCTTCGGCCTAGGCCAGGTGCGCACTTGCATCTATCTTTGCCGATCAACATCGATCCCGGCCTCAGAAATCACATGTCCAAGGAATGATACTTGGTTCAACCAAATTCACACTTGGAAAATTTAGCATACAGCTGATTCTTTCTCAACGTCTGCAATACATCTCTCAGGTGCTTTCATGCTCACCTTCGATTTCGAATACACAAGTATGTCATCGATGAAGACTACACTGATTTGTCCAACTGATCTTGGAACAAACGGTTCATTAAGTCCATGACTTTGCTGTGCATTCGACAAGCCAAACGGCATAACTGTGAACTCGTAATGCCCATACCTATTCTGAAGGCTGTCTTTTCTATGTCACTGTCACGGATGGCAATCTGGTGGTATCCGGAACGTAAGTCTATCTTGGAGAACACTGATGCTCCCCTCAGCTGATCAAATAGATCGTCGATGCGTGGTAAGGGTAACGGTTCTCTCTTCACCGTAACAGCATTCAGCTCCCGTAAATCAATACAGAGGCGGAGGCTACCGTCCTTCTCTTCACGAAGAGGACCGGCGCTCCCCATGGTGAAACACTAGGGCGGATAAAGCCCTTGTCGAGTAGGCCTCTCAGCTGCTCCTTGAGCTCTGTCATTTCTGCTGGAGCCATACGGTAAGGTGCTTTTGCAAATGGTCCGGTGCCCGGATTAGATCAATCTCAAACTCAAACCTCTCGTGCTGGCGGCATGCCCGAGTTCCTTAGGAAATACATCAGGAAACTCCGACACTACCGCACATCTGGGCTAAACTCAGGTCTCTCTCTATGTCCTGGACATAGCAGAGGTATACATCATTTCCCCCCGTCGTAACTCACGATACATGGCCATGGCGGTGATGATCTGTGTCGAAGGCTCCCTGGGCCTCTGGCGGTATGATATAGTAACCCCAGATGGACTCCTAAGAAGCAGTCGATGCTCGGCACATAGGATTCTACCCTTGTACCGCTCCAACCAGTTCATCCCGACAATCACATCAAACCAGTCCGTCGAACTCTATCAAGTCGATCGGAAACTCCTCATCCATGATTCGAACAATCATCTCGGTAGTAGCGGGTACATCTGATCCGCTCTTTCGACGGAAGAGTGACCAAAGTCTGGCATCTCTTCACCATCTAACCACCCCTCTAACTTCGCAAATGATAGCGAAATGAATGTGTGTGAGGCTCCAGAGTCGAACAAGATCGATGCATCCACGCCATTCACTGGAAAGGTACCGGTGAGGATTGTGCCGCTCTTGCCGGCTTCTGCCTTATTGCAGACACTCGTGTACCTCCCGTTCCGAGTGCACAGCCTAATTCATTGGCAAACTAAAGTATTGGGTAACAACACGTTGACACACTCCAAACAACATTCCTTTATTCATTAACACAGTCTTTACACCATAAATTGGTTACATTTAGACATTGCTAGATATAGCTTCTTTGTCAGACCACTGGCTTAATACATTACATGATTACACAAGGCTCAAACTGCCTGAAAGTCAAATTTAAACGTCCAGGTTTCATGTGGGTGGCATTGATCACTGCCGACGGTGCGGTATTCAGTTTATCTTCCTGATGCCATGGTATAGCATTCTTGATTGCCCACCCATGATTAGTACATCTCCCGATTTTAGCAGTAGCTTCTTTGCGAGGTCAGCACGCTTCTGCTCGCCATACACAAACACTGCGGTATCACCAATGGACCAAGACACACGGGTACTCCCTTACTTAAAGACTCGGGTGACTCGTCCTTGTCTTGGTGTATACCTAACCGTCCACCTTTCTGGTAGAAGTTTACGATGCATAGATCTGCCTTTACACTTGGAATTGATTCCGTCTCAACTTGCTGAGCAATTCCCACGCGTGGGTTAACGACCGCGTGGAACTCCTCTGGTATGCTTGCTACTGTTGCTCCATCTTCAGCTCGTACTTCTTGATATGACTTGTGTAAGGGTTCCAGTCCTTACCCATGCACATCATCTTCAATTGCATCCTTGCTCCGTTCGGGTATTCGGGTGTGTAGAACCCTCCTGGTTTTGCTCCAAGTTCGTCGCATCGTCTGATGATATGGATTTGTGCTTCCGGTGTCAGGTATCCATTTAAAAGTATCATACCTGGCTGGATAACCTGACATTGCTCCAATGGAAAGTCGGTGATGTTATGGTGGTTTCTTCAGGGTTTTGGTGTGGGCGGGATTGGATAGCAGATATTGAAGGTTCCTAAGTTTCAAATTGCCTATCTTTAGGTGTTTTCCACATCATATTCTAACTCTTTACTTATATGTTTATACCCTTAGACTTGCTAACACTCATGCATAAAATGCGGTAAGCAATCACTTTTTCATTTATCAGTTTAGGCGGTACCTGGTCTCGAAGAGGATCCTGGTGCCTCTGACCGGTCCACCACATTCAGGTGGCCTTGCCGGACCCCGTAGCCTCCTCCCCTTCTGGGATTCAGTGTACTTCTTGTCAGAAGTCTGCTGAGTAATCGCCTTCGGCCTTCAGTGGTCGTGGTAGTATTACCCTTCCACTGCCCCTTTGGCTTGTAGTTTCTGCCGTTGGGGTTCGTCCAACACTCAAACTCACGGTGCCCCATCTTCTGGCAGTGGCGGCACCTCACATCATTCCCCTTGCAGTCTTTGCCGGGGTGGTCTCCATTGCACCACTTACAGTAAAAGTGGCGCTCCGGTCCAGAACCCGCGCTAGCTGCTATAACAACACACAATTAATACTCACTTTCCATCTCAACAACATACACCTCAACTAGATACACATGGTTAAGTAATTACCCTTAGGCGGGTAGGAGCGTAGAGGCTTCGCCGCATACGCGTACGTGAGCTTCAGTGGCTCATCAGCTGTGGTGGTCTGGGCTTGGCCCTTGTCACCCTGGTACTGGCCCTTCTGGGGCTGAGGGTAGGGTTTCTTCTTCTTCCCTCCCCCATACCCTTGCTGATTCTGGCCCTCGTTGGTGGCCTTGCGCTTGTGCGCATTTTCCTCGTCCCTCAGACGGACGGTAATCTCAACCTTTGCAGCGGCATGATAGCACTCCTGTATTTTAGGATGTCAGTCATGCCCCGCAAAAACAACTTACCAACTCACCGTAACATTCGCTCATGGTATAAATTGATTCACAATAAGGTACTCTAATTACCTGCAAGGTGGTATACTCAGCTGGCCCCATCCCATAGCGGAGACGGTGGCTCAGTCCATTGTAGAACCGGTTCACCAACACCCGTTCGAATACCCAAGGTCTGGTAACAGGTGGATAAGGCCGGTGAATGCGGTATAGTAGTCATCAACCGACATCTTATCCCCCTGCTTCAGACTATCCAGCTCGAGGCGCTTGGCCTCCTGCACATGTACCGGGGTAGTACTTGGCTCGCAGTAGAGCCGTGTACTCCCTCCAACCGAATTCAGGATCAGCCATCCTGTCCTCCTTCACCAACTTCCACCAACTCTGCGCCGTACCCTTCAAGTAGTAGGCAGCAAGACGGACCTTAGCTTCAGCAGGTACTGCCAAGGTCTCGTAGGCGGTCTCCAGTTCGGAGATGTACGCCTCCAGCTTTCGAGGATCAGTCTCCCCATTGAATGATGGCGGTCTGAGATCAGCCACGCCTTGACCCAATTGGTCTCTCGTGGCGGTGGTGGTGGCTGAACTCCGGGCTGTTGCCCTTGCTGAATAGCAGCAACCAAGTCGGGTACCAACTGGGCTCTACGGCGGCTGCAACTGCCTCAGCCATAGTCTGCGCCGTAGTATCATCGCCCTGGTTACCCAAATCTCCAGTACCGCGCCCGCGGCCTCTCCCTCGTGGTCTACCTGCCATCTGTATTCATGTGAATATTTCATTAGCATTATGCTTGCACACTTATCGGTCCAATGGTTATAACATCTTCCCGACAACCAGGTGATTCCACACTTAGTTAGTGGTTAACCTTTCCAAATCTGTCCACTTAAGTAACTGTAGCTAGGTTTCCTAACTCGGTATATTCCTAAGCTCGGTATTCTAGCCATCAGAGCGATACTTCGCTCTGATACCACTTTTTGTAACACCCCTACAACGCCCTATCATCTACCGAAATCGCAGCGGAAATAACCAACCAAATAATAACTATTCGCTTTGGTGTCACAATGCCATTAACCACCCACGTGGTTAACTAGGCAGAACAAATACAAGTGTATCGGTCTGATGATCAGACTCCCCATAGTACTAACATCCATATATAACATAACCACCATACCGAGTATTTAATTTACAACACATCTCCAAACCATAATCATCCAACACTGTATAACAACGGTGTCAAAATGTAACGCCTCGGGAGCACAGGCGCATCCCGGGCTCAACAACCTACTTATCCAAAAGTATATAAACAACCTAGGACCTAGAGCCACTCTGCCTCTTCGATCCTCATCCTGCAATAAAAATATGGAGCCCCCGAGGGGGTCAGCACCTTTGCTGGTATGGCTAACGCGCAGCCCATCGACTACCGGGATACGCGCAACCAATTGTCATATAACATGCATTCATTTTAGAACATCCAACATATATATATACCATAGCATAGCAAGGGAAATTGCATAGCATCACAACATCAATACATAACACCATAATCGGTTCTCACAAGGAACCTTCCACCATAGTTAGTATACCATGAGAGCCTAGGGATTTTTACCAATCCCATGTTAAGCTCGTTACCATCCTCGTTACCGTCCGGTTATATAGAACGGTTAACTTATACCAAAGGTGTGTCGGATATAGTAATCCCAAGCACACCGAAATAACATACGTATGCCCCTATGGCCCGACGTGAGTCAGTAACTAGCTTTGGATAAGCTAAGGGAAGGTAGAAACCAAATTGGAATACCACCTATACATACACCAAGAGAGCCGAACCGGATATGATATCGACCCCCATCCACACACGCGTGGCCGGAACAACCGGACTCCTCACTCCCCCGGTTAGCACTTGTTAGTGATCACACAACATTTTGTTAAGTCACATACAAGCAAACATTTAGGTCTTGTTAGACAACCAAGGGAAGGGAGTCATAACCTTACACACATCATAATGTATAACAACTGTAACTCTTTTCATGCCTTAGTCTTATAAGGTCGTAACACGCAGAAAAGCAAACAACACCCAAGCCGGTGTAAACCGTTAGGCAACAGACTGCAAGAAACCATACCTTGGTCCTTGCCTTGTTTCGTTCCCACCTTGAGAGAATCCTATACACATTAGTAATGTCGGTTAATTATTTATTTAACTTCACACTTACTAAGTATTCAACATGATGTATGACATGTTTTAATGTCTACCTCACCCTAGGTTACCTTCATTATACACCCTAGGGTTAACTACATAGTACATTCTTTCCTGTTTTTTTTTTTTTTACAAGTTTAGGTCCGACCGGACTTGCCGACCGGACTTGTCCATGTCCGGTCGATTCCAGAGAGTTTCTCCCCTTCGGAAATTCAGCCCGACCGGACTTGTCAATCCGGTCCCATGTCCGGTCGATTCCAGTAACTCAATCCGTACAAAATTTTCTACTCCGACCGGACTTGTAGTCCGGTCCTATGTCCGGTCCATTCCAGAGAGTTTATTCTCTTTGTAAATTTAGCCCGACCGGACTTGTCCATGTCCGGTCCTAAGCCCGGTCCATTCCAGAAACTAATTCTTGCAGGGTGAACAGGTCCCGACCGAGCTTGCAAGTCCGGTCGCAAGTCCGGTCGGCCCCAAATCTTTGTTTTCCTTTTTACATTCAACTCCAAACTTCTCCCCATATAACCTAGTACTTCCTAACCTCATTTGGGCACTTTAAACACAACTTAAGACACCCTTAAACACTCATAAACTCATTTCCTAATTCCTTAAGCCTTTACTTATTCCTTCACAAAATTCCTAACACTTACAATATTTTCTCCTAGTTTTTCAAATGGTGTTTCACACCTAAGATGACTACTATACCAAGAGCTTCCTCCTTATTTTAACATCATCTCCCAAGCATCATTTCTCACAACTAATTCCTTATCTCCTTCTTGAAACTCTTTTCCTAGTGTACACTTCTCCTTGTTTTACCAAAGTTTGCCTAGGTATTTACTAAGTCCCAAGGTGACTTTGGTACTCACTAAATCTTAAGATCATGTCTAAGTCCTTATTACACTCTAGACTTCCTAGTTCATCAAAATTCCTTAAGAACATCATGAACTTCTTATTCATCTCCTACACTTTCTAACTCACCAAACCTTATGTAAACACTTAGAACTTCTTACTTCCTACCTAAATTTTGACATGGGTTCCCCTAGAACATTACTAAGCCAAAACACTTTGTTTTCTCCATTAAACACTCAAGAACATCTAGAATCACCAAACACACTCTCATACACAACTTCACCAAATTTACACTACATCACATATAGTGCATAATTTAAATTGCATGGCACTTAGGCCCTTAAAATGCATGGCTCTTAGGCCCTTAAAGTGCTTAAATCATAAACACTGAATTTCCACAATATATATGCCTTTAACCTGCAAATACACTCACACACACATATGCCCTTTACTAGTCTCTTGAGAACACTTTACTAAGTCATTCACCTTTGCTCTTTAGTAGTTTTGATAAGCATTTATCAAGCTCATTTCTCCTAAGGCATTAACAACATTTAAGTTAGTAGATTTACCTCTTTTCCCAAATACTTCTCTTGATCCTTACAAAACCGTATGGTATTTTGGTTCCTTCAAGGTTCTAGACATATACAAACATCATAATGAGTATTCAAGCTTTGAGCTTCATCTCATTTAAACCCTAATTTGACATTGTTTTAAAACATTAATGTAGTTGTTTTCCTTGATCTTTGAAGGGAGTTTGAATATATAACAAGAGAGGACTCCACCTAGTCCATGAAGAGTTGAAATGAAGCTAGAACAAAGTCACACAAAGAGCTATATCAATGTTTATTTTCGGTCAAGGTAAAACATGGAGGAAACATGATTTTTCTTTGATTCCTTACCTAGAAGCAAAGGAGATCAACAATATGTCAAAATACAAGCTCAAGCTCCTTCAATGGTGGAACACCTTGGCACCGAAATGGAGCTCTTGGGTTTGAGAAGATAGGAATGAAGCTTGATAGAGGAAGAGATTGGTGGTGTTTGTTTTGATTTGGACAAGTGAGCTTGATTTAGCAAGTGGTCAAAGTTGAACTTCCATGGTGGTATAGTATCACCGAGAGAGAACAAGGAAGAAGAAGAAGAGAGGTGGGAAACCGTGTGAGTGAAGGAAAGAAATGAGAGAATGAAGATAGAAATCTTTTAAGGAGATATTTAGTCTAAAGTAAAAAGTAGTTTTACTTAGTTTGCTTTAATTACTGTTACATTAACTAGAGAGTGGTGAGTCACCACACATATAAAAAACCGGCCCCCTTTATTAGGTGAGGGCGTTTTAGTCTTTGTTTATCAATTTAATTACTTAAAACAACATATGTTATAAAATAGCTTATAAAAATCACTATTCACCTAAACAAGGCACTTAGAAGTGAAATTTTTGATTTCCCATTAAATAGCCACCCAAATGTGATACTATATAGTACACATATATATTTAAGAGTAATGATGGACATTTAGCCATTCAAAACTCATTTACAAGACAATTTTTCAAAAACGTGCTTTAAGACTTCTAAGCACATTTTGTGTTTTAACTTGTTTTCAAGCTTGGTTTTCTTTGGTAATTGGTTTAATATGTTCATTAGTATATAAATGAGGTCTTGGTAAGCTCATTAGGTCTTACTCAAGTTTTATCCCAAGCTTAGAGCACTTTTGGCTCTTATTGACTTTAAAGCACATTCGTGTTTCCTTTGTTTAAATTTGTTTACTAAGGTTTCTAAGACTCTTTTTAGTCTTAATAAATCATGTTTTAATGTTTAACCAACATACCAAGGTTTGGGGTATTTCAATTATGAAATTTATTTAGGGCTTTTCTCCTATTTACCCTAATTATTATATATATTATATAGTATTATGAATTTAATAATAAGATTTATAGTCCATAAATCTTGGGGAAATTTCTAAACACTCCAACTATATTATAAAGATTTTAGGAAGTGTTGGAACATTGTTTTGAAACATAAAAGTCAGTATAAAATTCTAAAAACCTTAAAGCTTATTAAGCATTGCTAGAGTTGACTTTTTGATAATGGTCAAACCAGGCCATGAAACCTATACCAATAAATAGGTTATGGAAAACCATGAAGATCGATAAAAGGAACGTCAAAAACGGATCATCCTAGCCAAAGTTATGATAGAATGAAGTTTAGAGCTGAAATTTTGAAAAAATGCTGATGTGGCAAGTCTGCTGACTCATCAGGCGCCTCGGTATACGCGCCCAGCACTTAACCAAATTCTATCTCCACGATTTTCGGAACCGACTTTGCCCTAACTTGTGACCTCCATAACTTTCTTTTCTTTTGGAATTTTTGAGTGCCGTCTTTTGCATTCTCTTCTCCTTAATCTCCTCTTTGCAACCATAACTCACACTAACCATAACTCATCCTAAATCAACCGGAAATTCGATCCAAAGTAGCCACCCTGCAAAACCGTAACTGCAGTTTCCAGTTATTCCCTTCGAATCAGGTAACTTCGTCTAGCCATAACTTCTTCGTTTCTCATCCAAATTTCGTGTTCTTTAGCTCGTTTTAAAGAGCTCTAATCCCTCTACAACTTTCATGTTGATGACCAAATATAATTATTAATCATATGGAAGATATAGGCGTCTAAAGTTCCGACCCCGATCTGGTCGCGTTTTGCCCAGAATTTTTCCAGAAACGAGAAGGTAAACTCGTAACTTTCGGGTTTGATTTCTTCTTGTGTGTTGTGAGTGAGAGTGATTTCTTGCTATCAATACGTAGATCTAAGTTTGCTCTTTCCAATGAGCCCTTACTCATAGCCTAACTCGATTTGTACTGCTAGTTATAGATCTTCGAAGTTGGCACCACGAACTGCTCAAAGTTCATATTTTTCCAGTTTTCCGATTTCAATTTCACTCAATTCGCACAATTCCGGTAAGTTTCCTTCAAATTCCTTCAACCTTGATAATCTACATTACATTGTCGGTCAAAAACATGTTTCAATTGCATCAATTACGCTTTATATTGAGTGAATTTGGGAGAATCGAATTCAAAAACTCTTAAGTAACCTAACCTCGTAATCGAATTCGAAAACCATTGAATACTGCATTATAATTGGGGAAATTGGTATCATTAGAACCGTAATTGAATTTCGAAGCCATAGAAACAAGAATCACTCAATTTGGTTCTGTAGATTGTGAGATAATGTCGATTTAGTACTCGAGTCGATTTGGGGGTGGATGAAGAACTCGAGTTTCAGCAGTCGTCCGATCGTAGTTATAAGAAACGGACGGCCGAGATTAGATCTGGGGAGTTTAAGTTGGTTATGAGTTTTAATATTTCCAGAATTAAACCCTAACTTGTTGAATTAATTTAAATACCTTCCCGAATGTATTTTGACTTGAAATTTTAACTATAGAATCCTTATTAAATCTAGTTTATTTTGATGTAAATTAATAAGGTTTTGGAGTTATTAAACGTAAGTTATAATTTTTGCAAGTTACGGGTTTTCTGGAATTATTTGGCTAAATTAAAAAGATATTTTTATGAAATAAAAATTTTATAATATGTATAAAATGTTATAGTTACTGTATATTAAGTTTGGGAATTTTCGGGCAATGGTAAAAGGTTTTAAAAATTGTGTTTATGAGTTTTTCATAAGGATAACCTATAGTATATGGTTTTTAATGTAACCAAAAAGTAAAGTAAGGTTTGTTAATTAACTTTTAAGCTGGGGAAAATAAAGGAAACTAAATTAACATTTTATAACAGTAAGTTTATAAATCTTTTGGTATTGGCTTAAGTAGAAACTTATATAAATTAAGGAATTTAATTATCCTACATTTTATTTACTATATTATATGGGAGTTAATATTTTTAATTAAACTAAGGAATAAATATATATATTTTTACGCGTTTATAAAAAGGGAATTAAGTAGTAACTTAGAGTAAAACAAGGAACTAATTAAATTAACACTTATAATAACTAAATATTATAAGAGCTAGTATCCTAAGATATAGTTAAAGGAAATACTTTATAGAACATACGTGGAATGCAGTTAGTAATAAGATAGTTTAAATATAATAAGTTACGTAGGGAATGTCTTAATTACATTCTAATACAGGTATACTTATATATACTAAAGGGAAACACTTTATTTTATCAACCGTATATCGATTGTAGTTATGCCTAAAAGTTTTTAAACATAATTAAATACAATAAATTACATAGATAATGTTTTGAACAAATCCTAGTATATACAAATATATATGTAAATAAAATTATTTACCTTATAGGAAATATAATACGAAGGAATTAGTAAGTTAAACTAAACCTCTACATAATACTAATGGCAGAATATTATATGAGGTGGTATTAGATTATAGTTATGTATTAGGCTTAAGAGTTACCTTTGAATTTCCAAGGTTTTTATATATAACCATATTAAAATACGTGTATGGTATTATTTGTCAATGACCAGGATGTAGATCTTAAATTGGGATTAAGTAATTAATAAGTTAAAACTTAGGAAAAATTGTGATTTCATAAAATGTTGTACAAATAGATCTTATTCTATAATTAATGATAAACAAATGTACTACGTTTACATCTAGATGTTCTTAATATATAAACCATAATAAAATAAGTAAAATACTTTTACATCTAAATGTGAGGTGGATTAGTAAGTCTAGATTTAATCATTTCTTAACATTTATGGTATTGAAATATAACTTAATGTTTTAAGATAGAATCATTAAAAGGATTATGATATAAAACTATACTCCCTCCGTTCATTAATATCTGTCGTTTTAGGGGTGACTCTTGTTCAAAAATATCTGTCATTTTAGCTTTTTGACACAATCCCTTCCACTTTTACCCCTACTATTCAATATAAAAGTAATTATTAGCTAAATGGAAAAGTAAAGGGGCACATGCGTCATTGTCCTATTTTTCTTAATAAGTGTGCAAGTTTCTAAAATGACAGATATTGTTGAACGGAGGGAGTATTAAACTATGATTTGGAAACTTATCTAAATAATAATCCTTAAGTTTCTTGGCATTAGATAAGCCATATGAAGTACATTTATAACATTTATTACCAATACTTAGGATGTGAGTTTACAATTAAGTGAGATATTTAGTAGTTAGAATTTATAGAAGGTTTATAAATAGGAATTTGATACTTAAAACCTTTGAACCTTTTATTAGATAAAACTAAGTTACATAAGATATTATATTGATATACTTTACGGTAATGGGAAATAATGGTATGTTATTTGAATATAAAATATGAGAATTTTCAGAATAGATGATCTTATTAAATAATTGGCAATTTCACTTATGAATGGGGATTTAATTCTTAGATAAATTTTACCTTATGTTAAGATATAATGTTTGTCCTAAAACATAATAAGGGGAATAATTTATTACGTTACTTCTTTGAAACCTTAGGTTTTGTAAATAATTTAGAATGTATTTAAGACTTAAGTTTAATGAAGTTTAGTACAAAGGATTGTACATAGACTATGGGGGGAATGTGTGTAAAAATAAAACATTTAGGAAATTAAATGTAAGTAAGGATACATAAAAGGTTATAATAAACACCTTATTGTATAGGTAATAATAAAACATATAATATACCTTGTGAATACTAAATGTAAGATTAATTCGTTAAATCTAAGTTAAATATAGTATAGTTATTCAGGATGAGAAGCAATTTAACATCTTATGACATGTTTATTAGATGGTTGTAATTAAAAGTCATTCTGAACTAAAGATGAGATAATTGAGTTTAGCAGTTCAATTAAGTTATAATAAATTATATCTACAACATTATGAGTCCGATATACAAGATGTTGATCTTAATTAAGTTAAGGGAAAGACTTAATCATAATGGGTTATCTAGTAGGTATTGTTTAAATACATAATCTTTACATTGTGAATTAATAGTATAGTATTCTAAGATAAACCTATCGTGGGTCATAATACAATGTTTATTCTAGAGTAAGAGTAAAAGTATTGAGCTTAAGAATTGTTATTGAAATTCTAAGATTTATTGAATAACATATAATGCACTTATGTTATAAAGGTCTTTAATGCGGGAATTATGGTTAAGTATGGGTAAAGTGGATAAGAGTGGAACAATTAGCAAGTGTTAATAAAATACATTCCTTGGTCTTACAACCTTGAGTTATACAACATTCTAAGACAAGTCAAAGGTTGTACATAACATTTGAGTGAGGGCTTAAAAGACAATTGGGACTTTGAAATAAGAGTAAGGAGTTTATTTAAGCTTAACATAGGCTACAAGTGATTGATGATAGACTACCTTTAATATTCTTCAGAGTACTATTGATTGTTTGCGCAAGTTGACTAGAACCGCTACAGCGTTACCCAGGTACGATTTCTCGTACTCCGAGCTTTTTGCTGATTGACTTGTGGAATGTTTTGGAAAACGCTAACTGACTTAAAGAGGGATTTCTAGAAAGGAATTGGTTGTGTGACTAACTTAGCTTGTGTGACTAACTGAGCCTTGGATGCGAAACTCTCTTGGGTATTGGTTCCTTCTATTTGGTTGTTCCATTAGACATTGACTGCTTGGGGTTTACGCTTCTGCACTCTGTAGGACTGAGTGTTTTGGTATTGCTCTGGGTAGTTGGTGATCTAGTGGGAATTTGGAAAAAAGGTCAATCTTGGAAATTCTTCTTTTGACTCTGGATATTATTTCATCCATGAGCTGGTTCTTGAGGTTTCGACGTGCGCGCGTCTTCAATGGTAACAGTAAGGGGCTGTATATCCCCTGTCCCAAAAAGGGACGTGATAGACAGTGAGGGGCTGTATATCCCCTGTCCCAAAAAGGGACGTGATAGACAGTGAGGGGCTGTATATCCCCTGTCCCAAAAAGGGACGTGATAGACAATGAGGGGCTGTATATCCCCTGTCCCAAAAGGGACGTTGTAGACAGAGAGGGGCTGTATATCCCCTGTCCTTAGTGGACGTAGTTAACAGAGAGGGGCTGTATATCCCCTGTCCTTAGTGGACGTGATAAACAGTGAGGGGCTGTATATCCCCTGTCCTAAAAGGACGTGATTGGCGGTGGGGGCCATCTCTCCCAGTTGAAACTATTCCACTCTTGAGTTCTTGGTTCTTGGATCTGTTTTATCATTTCTAGTCCTTTGTGACTATCTGAGTTTTTCTACTCCTAATGGGAATTGGGTTTAACTAAGGAAATGGATGTTCACTAACACATGATGTGATTTTGTTTCTCTAACTTTACCTTTTCTATCATTTATCTTTATCCTTAACTTGTTATCTTTGGCTTGGTGATTTTAAAGTGCCTTGTTTCCCTGCTTTACTTTCAAGAGTTTAATTTCAAGTTACTGTTTATTTTGAAGAGTTATGTTTAAAAGATTGTTTTGGAGAATTGTACCAGTTCCATTCCAGGGAACTGACTCACCCCTCCCGGGGTGGGCTGCTTGGTTTCATCTTGCAGGTACAAATTTATTTACAGGTGGCCACGAAGAGCATGAGTGATTGGGATGGATTAGGTTTATGGAGAGTGAATGTACTTTATTATTGTTATGTTAATGTTAAGTTTTCTCGAAGTTCAGACCGTAACTTAGTTAATTGTAATGGTTGTAATTGGTGAGGTTGGTACCGGGTGTTTGGAGCCCGATGGTCTGTAGCACCTTTAGTTTATTTTCCGCTGTTGTTTTATTATTATAGGGGTGTTACACTTGTGTACTTGAAGAGGTGTAAGACCGAATATGTTATCGGCGTCCGTATATTGTAGACTCGGTATAGTAAAGTATTGGATTGAGTAATGTATTTGTATTGGGTACTCGGTTGTTCCAGTTCATTAGACCGTTACGGTATGTAAGATAGGCCTGGTTAGCCATATGGGTGGCTAACGGCGTTGTTTCACCCCTCGTTGTAATTAGAGTTCCGCTAGGCGAGTAAGAGCAATTAGTAACAGTTTAAGTGGTAATGACGAGGTTAACGGTTGAGGTGTTACAAAAATGGTATCAGTGCGAAGTATCGCTCTGATGACTGGAAATACCGAGCTTAGGAAATACCGAGTTAGGAATTAGAAACTTAGGGCTAAGGGTTGAGTGGTAGCGTGAGAGATGCGCTAGTTAGAAACTTCTAGTATGATCTGAATACCTACAATACCAAACCCGCCCCCCACAACTCCCGTATTAAAAAGCTTGGGAAAGAATTCCAGAGAGACGGGGAAACCCGTTCTGGCACTTATTTAGTATTTCAATATGAACCAGAACCTGTCATGCGGTAGATCCCGAGAACTGGAAACCCCGGAGACGGATCCCGCTGGAACGACAATAACCGTACTCGATGGCGGGAGGTCGAGACATCCTATTCAAAGGAGACCGGAATCGGTGGCAGCTTGGGGTGACATGCTTAGCAGTCGCGAGAACCTGGCCGGCTGAGCAGCAGCAACAAGGAAAGCACCAACCGTGCAACAAGGCGGATTAATGAGAAGCAACGAAACCGAGACACGTGTCTACGGACCGCCATAGCTAAATAATACCACCAACGGTATACTAACTGACTAAGAACCTAGTCAAAAGTAGGTACACCCACCCCGCCACACCCGAAGAGATTGCAACATTTAACTGATATAGCTAAGACAACTACAACATATCTACGGGATACACCCTATAGGACTACTAAAGTGGTGCCTAAATGACTAAAACCTCGGCAACCACAGTAAAGACGTGGGAACGAGCAACGAGGTAGAACATAGAACTAAGTAATTGAGGAACTCCGAGAGTGGAGAAGCACCTAAATGGATGACAGCCGTGTCAAGACAAATGAGAAACAGTTCTAAGGAGTAGTGATCCAACTAAAGGATCAAAGGAAGAGACGACAAGGCTACCAAACACAATGTGAACGATACCGTGACCGGTATGAGTTAACCTAAAAACCGCCTGTACCGCGCACTTGCCACGGCAAGTGCAGTAAAAACGGGACTATTAAACAGAGCTTTGACAAGCGACTAGTACTTAGCAAGTACCAAAATGGCGAGAGAAGCCAATATGGCAAGACAACCCTAAGAATTCTGAAACGGAAACTTGGAAAGGCCTAACGGCCTGACCATTGTATTAAGGGCATACCAGTCGGCGAGAAGCTAGACCTGGTAAGAAACAACCGGAATGAAATGCCATGAAGATTTTACTTTCAAGACCCAAATTCTTCTTTCGAAACGCCAAATTTTCCAAAAACCTCCAAGTTTTAAAAACCAAACTAGAGAACCACGGTAAATTATCATAGAACGATACAAGAGGAGTTGGCAAAAGAATACTTCACCTAGGCGTGTGACCGACACTACAGTGTACAAAACGAGACATGGAACGACCGCACTCCGAAGGAGCTTGCGGGCCTGACAGACCAGTTATGAGTTAGTCGGGTAAGTGGTTACGTATCAATAAGATACTCCATGTATGTATACAAGTAGCGTACAGAACACGGGAAGTAGTCGACTCATACTACGGACCATAAGATAAGTTCAAGCCATGACAGTTGGACAACTCGGATGATCGAAGAATACAAAGAAGCTTACCAACCTAAAGGAGTCTAGAACTCAATAAGGTGACAGACCTAAGGATATAACGTTAATAAGTGCGGGAAACACAGAGTATTAAGTATAGACATTGGATATGTCTCAGGAAATACATAATAACTGGAATGAATACCAGCGTAAACAATACGGCGAATGCCTAAAATGAACATATTAATGTTCGATAAGCGGGATAGAATTCCCATAGTATACTTCACTGAAGAGAATGACGACCTGACCTAGAAGGTAAAGGAAAAGTACCAATGTTCTACCCAATAACGGGAGACATTACAACCCTAAATGGGATAGTTCAAAATATATGTGACCGCAAGGCGGAATAAGAAACTGAACGTACCCATGAGTTCAAGCCAGATGTAATGGCGCAACTCAGTAACACCCTGGAGCAATCCGGGAAGGGTGCCGGAATCAACAGTAGTTGAACGAGATATTCTGTTGAGAACACAAGTGTTAAAGCGAACACTCGGGTAGAACCCGAAGGGATCCCACATAACACGGGATACCCTAAATTGCCAGAAGGCATGAATTAATATCAAGATACTTAAAGGGACTTCCATGTACGGAAGCGTGATGAAACAACCGTATCAAAAACCCAGTAATACCTCCAATCCATTTAATGGTATACGGAGAAGAAAAACTTGTATAAACAGCCGCCCAGAGCATGGCTCGAGGCAAGGTGGCTTGTAAGCCGGAAAACTAACTACAACTCGTAGATCCAAACATTGCAAGTTTATGCAAAAAGGCGTAGGAGAAACAATGGTGAATGAACCACTACCTTACAGCGTGAATACCCCTCATTATTGTGGGGCCTAGGGAGCCGCAATTGCGTGAATCCTCCAGAGAAAGGCTACCACCTAAGTATGTAATATGAAACCGCTAGAGCGGTGTAGTGATACTTGAGCATGTGTTTATTGCCAAGGAGTAATTGAACAGAGATAGTATGTAGAAAGGCTTTGATAGCAGTGGAAATAAACCGAGAGAGTAATCGGTTGAGTAGTAACACAGTATGTGTGCAATATGAATTGCAGAGTAAACAATGTGCAAGGAGCGCAGAGAAATATAAAGGATTAGTGTATTTTATTGAGCCGAGTGAATGGCAAGCCATAGTATAAATGGTGGGAGTACATGAGCAGAAGCTAAAGTAGTAGCGGATGCCATGTAGACAAATGTTGTTTAATGAGTAAGAACATGGTACGCAGCAAGCGGCCATTGTAGGAGTATAGCCAGACAAGGAAATGATGTTCATTCCTATTGTGATCCCATAACAGATTTACTGCCAAGCGTTTACGCCTCTGCACTCTGTAGGACTGAGTGTTTTGGTATTGCACTTGAGAAATGTAAACCGTAGTAAATCCTTCTCTTCGCCAACGAACATAGCGGAAGCCTGTTGAGCGAAAACCTAGAGAAATAACCGTGCGGCCATTAGCCCGAGATGCACAAAGAATGTGGGCCGTAACCCACAGGCCCCAGGACCGATGCATGATAAATGCAGAGTATTATGAATAGAGAATTATTGTACATAAACAAGTAAACAAACATAAAATCAATCGAGGAAGCACTACATGCTTAGTAGTAGCTTGACCTCAATCGACAACAAGTCGGGAAAAGTAAGTGAATAAACGAAGGTATACAGTGCTATACAAAGTAGATTTCCAGATAACTGGAGAGAAAATCTATAACTCATCGAAATCGTATACGGTAAGAGATACCACACGATGATGAATAATACATTGAGAATACCAAAAAAGCCAATTAAGCTCTAGTTATCAGGTCACGCAGCAGAAGCTAGTGAGCTGTAATTCAAAGTTAAGTATACCTAGTAAATCTGACTAAATGGCTAATCATAAACGCCTTGAAGCCTTAGAGGCTAGAACCGAACCCGGTTATGAATTAATTAACCGCATCGAAGTTAAAGTACTTCACGATGCCCTTGGTAGTGAACCAATGTTTAGTGATAACATATGTTCGATTACGCGGGCGTAACCCCTTTTAAGGGGGGTAGGGCGAGAAACCGCTAAGAGTATGTTTTACGTATAGGTGCGTAAACTATTTTGTGCATAGCACAAAAGAAATTATTTTGATGATTGGAACTTATGTTACATAAACATATGTACCCATTCATTGTGTATTTGTAGTTATTGCGCAGGAGAGATGCAAGAAAAGAGGAGTAGAGAAACTCCTGGGGAATGAGAACCCCTATAGTATATGTCTATTGAGATTATACATGAGATAGTATGAGTATGAGTCGGTATGAAACCGATCTGTAACCTAGTAGGAAGTGAGTTTCCCTAGGTAATTTTATTTGAGAATGATTGATAGAGTGAGTTCCATCCTTTGGAGTTGTATGCTGTATGTTTTAAATTAAGTAACAATCTGAGAAAACGAGTCATGAGTTGTTTAGGTAAAGTAAGCAAAGTAAATTGATAATGACGAGATGACCTAGGTTCTAGGAATTGGAGATAAATTAAGATGGATTGTTTTATGAGTATGACTAGGAAGAGTAAAAGATAGAAAACGAAAATGTTTGACTATCTAATTGTTTGAAACTGACGTGGGAGGTGGAACTTGATCTGCTAGCGATCAAGGGAAGCCGAACACAAATTGGGGTGAAGGATAGTTCAACACTGATGCTGATCACATCAGGGTTGGATGATTCTTGAAGCTTCCTATAAGTGGTCACAAGTAATCACGCTAAGAAAAGAGGCAACTACCATAAATTCGATTTGGAGTTGTGTGATGTTTTAAAAAGAATTTCAAATAGAATTTGAAAAAGGATTTTCCTCAAGTATAAAGATGGAAATGAAAACTGGTTTTTAAACCGCTATCACCCGCCGATGGCTACGGCCTTAAGTCTTGATGACCGGTAGAACGGTGGGCGTGTATTAGTTTTGAAACCATTGCACCGTACGTGCGGCGGTCCTAAGTGACCGGTTGGGGCGGTGACAGAGTGTGATTTTTCCAAAGGCAGCGGGACGGGGAGAGTACCCTGAGATGATCCTGTGTTGAGTGAGTCAACCAGAGTGCCTGAGGATATGTATATGTGTAACGTTTTGATCAGAACCGAAGGGACCGTTGGCCAGAGAGAGTAAGTGCCCATTTGTCATGAAACGGCCGTGGACCAGAGAGTGTAAGTGTCCAACGTGACCGGTACCTGAGGGATCAGTAGTGTATTACTCGATATGGATTCGAGGACTGTAGTGCCTCTTGTCTTCGGACCGATTCCATGAAGAGAATACAAAGAGTATTTTTGATTGCTATACATGTTGTAATATATGTGTGGTATGTGTAGTGTGAAAAGATACTGACTTGTGGAGTCTATGAGGTTATACATGTATTATAACCTTGGCATAGCGTGCCCATGAGAGTAACGATATTAGATTCACCAACTTTGAGGACAAAGTTCTTAAGGGGGGTAGATTTTAATACCCCGGACTTAAAAGTGGTTATTAAATTATTCTAATATGATTATTAAAGGCCTAATGGTGCCTAAAGAGCATTGGTAAAGAGAATAAAAACTGAAAGGAAATAGAAAATGCACAAAACGCGAAAAACGCTAAAACACGCATTAAATGAGTATAAGAGGTATATGACCACGGTTAGGGTCTGAGATGGATTCCTATGGCTTAGTTAGGCCCAATTAGTATACGGGAATGATTCCCGAAGAAAACGGATCCAAATAATGGATTTAAACGCTAACGGAGTTTTAAAGCACATTTTTCGAGAAAACCCGAAAACGTGACTTTAAGTGGTCAAATAGACCCGTAAAAATTATGGTTGATTATAAAACTATAATTAAGTATTAATGGAAGCTTAATAACCATTAAAAATGTAGAAACGAGAAAAATCCAAAAAACGGGCCCGGTAAGTGAATAGTGCCAAACCGGGTAAAGTAACGGTCGTTTTCTGGAAAAGACAAAAAACGCTCTAGTTTAAGTAGTATGTGGGGCCGGTTTTATTAGACAAGTCAGCCCCTCTCTATTAGCTAATTAACAAAAGGAAAAGAAGAGTTGAAAAGTCAAATAAAATAAAAAGCAAAAGTAAGAAGGGAATAGTAAAGAAACAAATAAAACTCTTACCTTCCCTCTTTCTCTTCTACTTTTCGGATTCCCTTCTTCTTTCCTACGTGAGGCACCTCCTTTCTCCCTCCATCCTCTGATTCATCTTCTTCCTTGCGACAAGAGAGCTCCACCCATGGCTCCTCTCCTTTCTTCTTCTTGCCCAAGCCTTATTAAGGCTCCAAATGAGAAAATAATCACATATTTGTGTTCCTCTCATCAAGCTCCACACTTTTCTCTTTTCAAAATTTGAAAATAATGAGTTTCATTTTCGTGGGTGTTGGCCATTTAAAGAGAAAAGCACACCATTTTGAAGCTTGAAGCTTCCTCTTTCATCCAAGGTAAAAATATCCAAAGAAATTTACATTTTTCTTCACCCTCATTGGTTGGCCGATTTTGGCATGTTTTAATGCCTTGCTTCTCCTTGTTTTGAGCTATTCTCCAAGTCTCTAATGGTGGGTTGGAGCTCCTCCTTTAATTCATGGCAAACCAATTCTAGGGTTTCCAAAGGTAATGCCCCATTTTATGCTTTAAGCCCTTCTTTTGAGTAATGAATGATTTTTACAACTAGGAGAACTAATTAGTATTCCTTACACCCATTGGTATATTGGTCTAGAGAATTGGGCAAGAGATTGCCTTGACCGATTTTGGTTGAAGAGAAGAGGAGAAGAGGAGAAGAGTATTTAGAAGGAAACTTAAGAGAATCCAAGGTATGAAAACAACCCTAATGTATATTCTACATGTATTAGAATTTAAGATGGGTTAATAAAATGAATGAACCCCACTTGAGTTGTGGTAATGATGTGCTTGCATAGAAATAATGAAAGTGAGAAAACATTTGTGAATTTAGTGTTTGATTTAAGAGCTATGCATTTTATGAATTAAGCATTGTGTGGTATTTGCAGAATTGATGAGTATTAATGGATTTATATGTGTGCTGATAGAACCCTTGTGGTTTGGCTAGTTTTAGGTTGATTTAAATGGTGGTATTAGTTTTGGGTAATGTTAGAAAAGTAGCCAAGTTATGGCAAAATTTGTATAGGAATTTAAGTAGTTTGAGTAGTATTGTGAGTAAGGAATGACCTAGAGAAACTAGGAGTTGATGGAGATTGATTTGGGTTAGGAAATCACCATGGAAATACTTATTTAAGGAGGGAAGATTGATGCAAGAAAATCTGTAGCAGTGGAGTTGTTTAAGTGCTTTGGAAGTTTTAGAAAAGAATGAGAATTTAAGGCTTTAAGAGTAGGCATGAACCTTGGCATGAAGAGTGCATTGTCTTGGAATATTTAGAATGGTCAAATAGAGTGGGAACAATAATGCAAGTGCCAAGGGGTAAAAATCTGTAGCACAAGTGTGCATAAGTGCAACAGAGAGAATGAAAAATTGTGAATTTGAGCAAGAAATTGAGTAAGGATTAAACCTATGTTTTGAAGAGGTTTAGAGCATGTTTTGAGATGATTAAACATGTATGAAACATGTGGAATGATTAGGGAATGATTAGAGGTGAATTAGGGGTTGAAAACTGATCAAAAACAGTAAATTTTGATAGTTCCAGGGGTGGTCTGGGTTTGCAAATCGGTACACAAACCCGGACCACATAAAAAACACACCCGAGAGTGAATACAGGGGTTGGTCCGGGTTTATATCCCATGACACAAACCCGGACCACATGTAAAATGCACCAGAAAGTTAAAACCGTTTCTGGTCTGGGTTTGCAACCCCGGACACAAACCCGGACCAGTGTAAAAATGTACTAGAATGTGTTTTAAGGTGTCCTAATGATGGGGAAGTGAATGGTAATGGTTTTAGATGATGTTTAGGCCTTGTTTGGTGACTAGAAAAGGTTATAAGAAGTGTAAACAAGTGCTAGAGGTCAATGAGAATTAAGAACCTTATTTGGTAAGAGTAAAATTAAGTGTAACGGGACAACGGGGTTAAGTACGGGAGTACTAGTTTTACATACCGTAGTACCTTTATGTTAATAGCATCATTTGATGTGTGATTAGTGAACCGGAAGTGAGATCCGAAGAACAAGAGGTGACCCGCTAAAAGTAAGACCATGGTGTAAGGTATGATTTTCTCATACCCCGCGTACTAACCGGGTTACGTTGATTTGTGTGTTTGTGTGCCGGCTTAATCAAGATTAAAGCATGAAAATAATCCATTGTTTGATTATGTATGCCTTGTTGTATGTTGAATGAGCTAACATACTTGTATGCCGGTGAGGTCTAACGTAGTGCATAGACCGACTCATAGTGGGTATTGATTGACTAGAAACCAGTAGATCGGGTAGTTTCATAATAAATGAAAGTATGCAAACACACGCAAGCTATCGATTAAAGTATAACGATAACGCAAAAATATGAACTCCCTAGAATGTGAGGAGGTGTACGGGTTGAGTAAATACCCGATAACAGTGAGAAAACCATATTGACACAATCCACGAAATAAATAAGAGTGGAGAGATAAATGAACCCCCGTAGTGGGGATTGAAGTTAGTTCAAAGATGTGAACTTATAAGAAAGGTAAAAGAGACCTAAGGGACCATTTAACTCCCTTGAGTCATGGTCAACCTACTATAAGAGGATTTTACCCGGTATAAGAAAATAACCGAAAGTATGAGTAAATGAGATTTATGGGTAACTCTTAAAACCTAAGATTAACCGAACTTGAGTAATGATCCCAAAGTCATTAGAAACATCGAGAGTGATGCTTCTAGACTAATATACATAATATTATTATAACTCCGAGAGAGGAGTGTAAGGGAATGTGAGTAGTCCAAGAGTAGTCGGACCTATGTAAAAAGAGATAGGAACTAAGAGAGAGTTCTGGGAGCTAGTTGCACCTACCCACCATGCTAGACCCAGAGTTGGGTTGAAACCGGGGAAGGAAGACTATGCTCGTGAGCCATGAGTTTTGGACTAAGTATGTATTAAGAGTAACACGCGTGACGTAGGAGACCTGTAGTGTCTCGAGAATCTACAAGAGCTTGAGTATAAATAACCCATGAGTGTGGGTGAGATAATGAGTATAAGTGACCCGAGAGAATGGGTGAGTATAGAATGAGTAGCCCAAGAGAATGGGTGTGTATAAGAATAAGTAACCCGAGAGAGCGGGTGAGTTATTGTATGAGTAACCAAGGCTTAGTGAGGTATAACCCTCTAGGCCTAAAAGTAAATTAATACAACTAACAACCTTGTTATGTAAGTTAAGGGTTGTATTCCATGGGTGAATGTGAATCCTTGTGTAGTGTACATATGTAATGTATTGTTATGTTGCATGTTGATTGAATTAAAATGAATCTCATGCTCTCGACAAAAGTAGTCGGCGTACCCCGGTTAGCGCTCGGGGTATGCGAATTTCATATGCAGCTTTAAGCTGAGCCCCTAGGGGCCTCGTTTTTATTTGCAGGTACACCGAAGACGTTACCGTTCGAGAGTAGGACGGGTCGGTGGTTAGCATGGGTAGTTAGATTTTAATTACTTGTGTACTTGAAGAGGTGTAAGACTGAATATGTTATCGGTGTCCGTATATTGTAGACTCGGTATAGTAAAGTATTGGATTGAGTATTGTATTTGTATTGTGTACTCAGTTGTTCCAGTTCATCATACCGTTACGGTATGTAAGATAGGCCTGGTTAGCCATATGGGTGGCTAACTGCGTTGTTTCACCCCTCGTTGTAATTAGAGTTCCGCTGCGCGAGTAAGAGCAATTAGTAATAGTTTAAGAGGTAATGACGAGGTTAACGGTTGGGGTGTTACATAATCGAAAGACTGAAATGTAGATCTACAGATTGATAACAACATCTTACTCTAATTCGCTATATATAGAAAGAAATCTAGTCCTAAAGTTACGAGTTTACCTTGTGTTTTTCTATGATTTTATGTGATGACGAACCATGAACTTTAGGCACCTCTCTCTATGATTTTATGTGATGACGAACCATGAACTTTATGTGAGAGACGAAGAAGTTATGATGAGACGAAAGTACCTTACCGATCACGTTTTCTAGGAATCTGGGTTACGACTTTGCAGGGAGGCAACTTTGGATCGATTTTGTGGTGGATGTAAAAAGATTTATGTTAAGTGTGAGATATGGTTGAAAATAGGAGTTTAAGGAGAAGAGAATGAAGAAGACGGCACTGGAAAATTCGAAAGGATGAGTGAGATACCGACGTCACAAGTTAGGGCAAAATACTGGTGGAGGTTAAGGACTTAGCCGATTTTTGTGCTAAGTTCCGGTGAGGCTGACGTGGCGGACACGTGTCTGAGTCAGGAAAACCCTAGCCACGTCAGCATTCTACAAATTTTTGACCCTAAACTTCATTCTATTATAACTTTGGCTAGGATGATCTGGTTTTGACGTTCTTTTTATCAATCTTCTTGGTTTTCCATACCCTTTTTATTGGTATAGGTTTCATGGGCTGGTTTAACCATTCTCAAAAAGTCAACTTTAGCTAGGCTTAATAAGCTTTATGGTTTCCATGATTTTATATTGACTTTTATGATTCAAATTAATGTTCCAACTATTTCTAAAATCTTTATAATATACCTGGAATGTTTAGAAATTTTTCCAAGATTTATTGACTTATAAAACTTATTATTAAATTCATAATACTATATAATAATATATAGTAACCTAATATTTAATAGTATTCTTTAGGATTAAACAGAAGAAATTCCCTAATTTAATTTTCATAATTCCATATAATAATATAATAATTTATTATTCATAATTCCATACAATAATTTAATATTTAATAGTATTATTTATGGTTTAATAAAAGAAATCCCCTAAATTAATTTAAATTAATTTAGGGGTATTTCATCAGTGGTCTCGGACATTAGGTTCGTGGCTACGGACAAGATTAAAATTTGACCTGAATATTCCTCCGAAACCCTAGCTTAGGTATTTTAATTTTCACTTCAATTTTCTGTCAAAAAATGTTTTAAAAAAAATCAAAAGCACACACTTAGGTTAAAACGACTATGTAGTAAGCCGTAATTAGACTAAGTAGAGGAAAAACGACTTCTAGGGGTAATGAAAGTAATTTGAACCCTAAATAAGTCGAATACCAAGCCCCCGAACCCGAACTCTCCTTTCCTAATTTGATCTAGGTTAAAATTAGGTGGCGACTCATAATAGGTTCCAGTGAGCTAACTTAGGTTTTAGTAATTGTGGTTATATGACTTAGTTATTAAACTTAGGTTATAAGTGGACCTAAAACCCGATCAGATCCTAATAAACTTAATCAACATAGGATAGGGTTTAAAAATCGAGGCTCAGAGATACAAAAGTTGATCTGACCATTTTAACATTCTTTGTCACCAGATCTTTGCAAATAATCACACTGGCCAGCTTATTGTGTTTCACCACTTCTTTCTCCAGCCCACTAGTTTGATAATCTATTATTCATCAGCGCACTATATTGATGTTTATCATTAGTTTGTATCAGCTCTTACAGGGGCTCCTATTATTTCTAACGATGTAGTTTTGTGTATTTTTTTATGGCAGTTTCTATGGCTGCTCTAATTTGATGTGTTGTAGCTAATGATATGCACTATATTTATAGTCTATAGTATCATGTTTGAGAGTTTTTGTAACACCCCTACCGCTAATACTGCCATTATCGTCCAATCTCCTTATACAATCCAGACTCACGCAGCGGATACTTACATACATACAGTGGGTGATACAATGCCGTTAGCCACCCATGTGACTAACAAGGCTATTACTACTACTACTACATACAGCATCAGTCTGATGGACCGGAATATCCGAGTACTACACACTTACAATACATACTCCAATTACCGAATCAAATACTAGAACTTCCCATTCATTTTAATACTCCATAAGTTCAATACAATATAATACACCGAGTTTACTAAGTTCCTTATACAAATACAATATCCTTTTCAATTCCATTCCTACTCATTAAGAGTCTACATCTACCCATTCCTCGCATCTACATACTTACAATGCACCTGGTGTACCCCTTCGGTACACTACTAATTCAAGACTACAAGTTCAATACTATTCTCTACAATCTACACTGCCACCGGTCGCTTACTGCGACCATGTCTGCTTCGGGTACCTGCACACTAAAAACGTTCCCCCTTGGGGGTCAACTTTCGCTGCATATGATAACCGCATACCCCGCGTACTAGTGAGGGTACGCCGACCACTTGGTCGAATACATGCGATTGATTTCACTCAAACATACATACATGCTCTTATACACAATACTATAATACTTTTACGCAAGGAGATACACATATACACTCCAACACATACAAAGAATTACACAAGTCCAACAGTACTTACTTACCTTCTTCCAAAATACACATTCACGATACATGCACAATACATACTCATTACAAACTCAATCCATACACCATACATATACAATGCCCAATACTTGTTAGCTTCATTTGTCCACCCGGGTTAATCGGGTGGAGATTACTCTTTTACTCGTTACACAATACTTACGCATACATACTCATACTTTACTTACTTACTTACTCAAGTCAAGTCGTCGGGACCTCCGGCCCGGGGACTACTCTGTCCCACCACCGGGATTTACTTGGTTCACCAATCCAGGATGCTACCCATTTAACGGGTTTGGGCCATGGACCAGTTTAAGAACCAGGAATCGGATCCAACCTCTTGTGTCTCCTCATCCTCACACGTGGCCGAAACTATATCGGACTTCTACTCATTCCAATTTATCCAATACTTAAATTAGGAGTTAGGTAGTTAGGAATTAGTAGAAGTCATTCATTCAAGCCACATACACAAATACATTGCTCAAGTACACATCCATACAAAATACAATACAAAATACAAGTACACTACTTATTACAAATGCACCCTATCATCATTCATATATTTCATGAATTATACAAACTATTGTTCAAGACAAATATCAAGAACAACGTAAACAAGCACAAGTAGGTGCAATATAGTATGATTCATGCCTTTATCTTATTAGGTGATCAAAAAGCACACAAATCGGGGTAACCAGATTAGGATACAGGGCATGAAGAAATCATACCTTTTTCTGAAATCTACTTTACCGGGTGTCTCCTTGTTCCTTAGTCTCTACTTGTTCCTCGAGTCCTAGTCTCGAACCAATGACTACATGCCAAATGGTTCAATTAATACTAAGTATCACAATACATACATAATTACTACTCCCGTAGTTACCCCGTTATCCCGTTATTTCGGTTTAACTTAATGTTCTTAAATTCACAACTTTCTTAATCACTTCTCAAACTTGTTTACACTTTTTAGGGCCCTTAAAGGTCACCAAACAAGGCCTTAACCACTTCTAAAACCACTACCCATCAATCCCCCATAATTTACAACCATTAAAGTACTACAGTGGTATTTTGGGCAAGGTCCGGGACATGGTCCGGGTCCAAAGTCCCGGACCAATGCTCTGCATCAGTCTCGGCCTATTTTTACTACTGGTCCGGGACTTGGTCATGGACCTAGGTCCCGGACCACCTGCTATGTCGAGTTTCGGGGCATTTTTAAGGTCGGTCCGGGACTTTATACAAGGGCTACGTCCCGGACCCTGCTAAAACCTGCTACTAAGGTGATTTTTCAACCCCAAATCAACCCTTAATCCACCCCTAATCATTCCACAAACTTCCCACATGTTTCCTACATGTTAAAAACACTTAAACACTCACTAAAACTCCTTAAATCCATGGTCCAATACTTACTCAACTTCTTGTTCAAATTCTACAAATTTCCATTCACATTTTCATACTTTGCACACTTGTGCATTCCTACACCCCTCTTTGCAGTTTTCATTTTGTTCTAATGTCATCTTACCATTCCACTTCATTTTCAAGCAAATACAATATCTATACCCATGTCCAACACTCTTTTTACCAATTCTTACACACTAATTTTTCCTAACTTCTCCAATGTATTTTTATACACTTTGCTACAGATTTTACACTTCTTATTTCTCATACTACAACTACCACTTCATCACTACTAAACATACCTACTCAATCCAATATACCCCTTGGTTCTCCCATTCACCAAGTCATTCTTAAATACATAATTCCTACCAAAATTTCGCCATAGCTCACCTACATTTCTTACTTCTCCACATACACACTTTTTATCAAATTCATTCCTAATCTAGCCACACCCATACAAGGGTCCTACCAGCAACCAATACAATGCCAATTCATCAATACTTCCTCAATCCACAATGCTAATACACATATATAATACACTTGGCCCTAAGGCCTATAATTCACATACTAGTTCACAAATACCCAAAATTCCAATACTACAATACCAATACAATATTTTGGGTTCTTTAAATTGGTTTACCCATTCCCATTACTCTAATGCATTAAATTTACCATTCAAGAAAGAGCTCTTACCTTAAGCTCTTATTTCCTCTTTTCTTTTCCACTACTTCTCTTCTCTCTTTCTTGCCCAAATCGGCCATATGGGGAATGGATTTGCCAAACTCCATTCCCATCATCCAAGCACACAAAACAATTGCAATTAATATACTAACCTTTAAATTAGTGCTAGTTCATTGAAATGTTTAAAGCAAGATTTCTAGGGTTTACCTTTGGAGTGTCTTAGGAGGGTTTTTAGCCCTTGGTTCAAGAAGGTGAATCCACCACCATTGCAAGGTTGATATTATGCTCAAAGGAGAGAGAGAAAATGGAGTGTTACAAGGAGGTAAAAATCTGATATAAGCAAGGATGGAGAAATATGAGTTCTTTCATGGAGATTTTTACCTTAATGGAGAGAGGAGACTCCAAGCTACCCATTGGTGCTATTTTCTCATTGAATGGGGTATACCCACGAAAATGAACTTCCTCATTTTTGGATTTTGAAAAGAGAGAAGTGTAGAGGAGGATGAGGGGAGTACAAATATGTAGTTATTTTTACCTTTGGAGTTCAAATGAAGGTGGAGCATGGATGGAAAGATGAGAAGCCATTGAAGCTTCTCCTTGGCGGTCCAAAATCACCCATTCTAGAAGAGAGAGGAGGGAGAAATCGGAGGTGAGGGAGGTGGGAGGTGAGAGATTGGAGAAATGAGTGAGTGAGGAGAGAGAGAAGGGATAAAGTAGTTTTTACTTTATTGCTTTTTGCTTTTGGCTCTCTTATTTAATTAGCTAGTTACATGTGTGTGTGAGGGAGTTATTTGACTGTTAAAAACCGGCCCCCTACAGTTATACTAGTTGGAGCATTTTTCTCTTTTACAGAAAACGCTCGTTATTTACCCGGTTTTGGTACTATTCACTAACCGGGCCCATTTTCCGGAATTTTCTCGTTTAATTATTTTTATTGACTATTAAGCTTCATTAAATGCTTAATAATTGTTATTTAATGATTTATAATTTTTACGGGTTCGTTTGACCACTTAAAGTCACGTTTTCGCGTTTTCTCAAAAAACATGCGCTAAAGCTCTATTAGCGTTTTAATACATTATTTGGATCCATTTTTCTTCAGGAGTTGTTCCCATATATTATTAGGCCTTATTAAGCCTTTAGAATCCATATAATACGCTAACCGAGGTCTCATACCTCCTATGGTTATTTAACGCTTATTTAGCGTTTTTTGCTTTTAAAGCGTTTCTTTATTTCTTTTGGATTTATTTTCCCTTACCAATATTTCTTAATTATTAATAGGCTCTTAAATAAGGATTATAATAATCTTAATCACTATATTTAAGTTTGGGGTATTTCAATCTACCCCCCTTAAGAACTTTGTCCTCAAAGTTGTTCGAGGTTATAGGTTTACTATGCTTACTCATTCTTACATGTCTAATACCAAAGGTCACACACTCTTCCTCCTTACAATTCCCCGAATCCATTACCTATGGTCTCTACATTCCATACCATCCAAATGTACTATAATTACTCCAATCCACATTACTACCAACCATTGGTTTCACATTACCAGGTTTTCACATATATACAATTCAAAGCTATCCCCAAAGCAATGCAATACACATACAGTCCCGCAGGCACTCAGGTCATCTAGGCACAGGACTCCTCTATGTCCCGCTGCCCTTGGAATAATACAATATGCTATACTACCATCTTCTCCGATATAAACTTCCAACAAGTCCTCAATCTCCAGTCTAAGGAGAATTCCGTTACAACTACTAATTAGAAATTTTCTAAAACACACAACTCCAAATTCCAATTTATATTCACTACTTCTATCCTATGTGTGATTCTTGTGACCACTTGAGGGGAGCTTCGAGAATCATTCGACCCTGATGTGATCAGCATCAGTGTTGAACTATCTTTCCACCCCAATTTGTGTTCAGTTTCCCTTGATCTGATCAGGATGAAGTTCGACTTCCCACCTCCGTTTCAAATAAGCAATTAATTCAATTATTTTCATTATTTATCTTTTTACTCTTCCTAGTCCTTCATACATCTCCAAAGGATGGAATTCGGTACATCAGTCATTCTCAATCTATTTCCCAAATGCTTTACTTCGAGGTTCAATACCTAAGTGTTCATTTCATCAACCTTCACTACTTCCATCCATTACTCTCCATCGTTTCAAATATTCTAACTAGGGATTACCATACTTGTAGAATTTAGTTGTTCCCAATTTACTTCCAATAACTTACCTAGCTATACGCTACTCCTAGACTTCATTCATCTACTAGTCTCATTCATTTCGTACTACTTCTTCAAAGACTACAATACTTATGGAGCTCCGTCCACTACTCATTACTCTTCTTTACCAATACTCTTACACTGGGTTACAAGATGGGTATATTCGCCCTAAGGTATTTGCATCTCTCGTTCCTAATTACCATAATTTCAATATGAATGGATACTTATATTTATTTAACATAGTACCAATCATCCAATCAATTCTCATTTGTGCTATGCACATTATAGTTTATGTGTTTTATTCATGAAACTTACATTAAGTGGTTTTCGCTCTACCCCCCTTAAAAGGGATTACACCCACGTAATCTACCATATGTTATTATTATTAAACATTGATTACTCAATTTGGGCAATCTGAAGCGTTTTAGCTTCTTTACGGTTTGTTACATAATATACCCTTGTCAAAGGGTCCTAATCATAACAATGGTTTAGTCTTTGCACCAAGGATTCCTATATGAGTTTATTTAACTCATAATTAATTCGGTTCCAGCCTATTAGGCTTCAAGGCATTAATAGCCATTCTACTATACTTACTAGGTATATTATCTCCTAGCTAGGGCCCACTAGCTTCTGCTCCACGACCCTGATAACTTGGGTTATTCACCCTTCTTGCTATCCTTAATGTGCTATACATCACCTTTTTATCCATCTATTATGGGAATAAGGTTTACTAAACAATTGCAGTATTCTTTTACCGTGTTTGAACTACAATTAGTTTTAGATTGTAACCAGCTCTCTGGTAATCTACTGCACATGCTATTCGTGCTTCCACGATTATTCACTAAGTTCCTCCGACTTATTGTCGGGCGAGGTTAAGTCACTACTTTGTTGTAGTGCTTTCTTTGTTGTCAATAGCTTCTGGATTATACCAGTTCTTCGGGTTCAGTACAAGTGTTCTTTACTTGTATGACCTTGAATTTTTATACGTCGGTCCTAGTGACTTTCTTCAGTCTCCTTTGACCTTTTTATTCCACTGGAATTCACATCTTGTGATTGTTAGTGTGTTTACACTCTTCGTGCTTCTTTGGTCTTAGGCACGGTTTGTTGCTAAGCTTGCTTAACTGGCTTATGCCATGTTCGTTGGTGAAAAGAAGGGTCTACTACGATTTACATTTTCCATATTCCTAGCTATCCCATTAGATCATTACTGTGCAAGTGCAATACCAAAACACTCAGCCTTACAGAGTGCAGAGGCGTAAACGCTTGACGGTAAATTACTTATGTGATAGGAATAAATATTTCTGCCTGTCATCTTACTACTCCGTATCATTGTCTAACTACTTCCTCTTAGTGCTCGCTTGTTGCGCACCGTATTCTTACTCATTATACACATCATTCTTACAGTCTCTGCTACTGTGGTAGTTTATCTTTACTTATTGCCATTGACGTTGGCACCATTTCCTTATGGCATGAACACTGAGGGTTTCCTCTGTTCGTGTGTATGACGGTTGTCGTAGCATACCACAATGTTACTATCTTCCCAATGTGGAGATGTTTTATTTTAATTTAGGTTTCATGTGTAGGTTGTCTTACCTCACATCCCTTTATCATTTATGATACAATTTACCAAGTATCTTGGTTGACAACTCTCTTGAGCGTTGGTCATTCGTGGTGTCTAATGTGCATTCACATTGACTGTTTTGACAATCACTGTCTCTCCAGTGCTGAGCATTGGTTATAGGCTCTAGCTATGTAGTTTTACTTTTGTATGTACATCACCGGGACATCACATGAAACTTCAGGGGTCTTCTGGTCCCGTCCTCAACTGAGGTGTATTCTATCACTGTTAAGTGGAGGTTCTTGTTGACAAGGTTTACTCTGTTGGTATTCATTCAATGGTTCGCCATATGCATAGTTACGTATGGAGTATACTTGCTCCTTCGAGTCTCTACGCTATTTAAGCGTTGTGCTTTTACAGTCCAAAGCCTCTTGTAGGCGTAGTGGTTAGAAATCTCATTTCCTTGTTTGATTGTCTCTTGGCAATAACTACATGCACATGCTTGTTGTTATTGTTGATGGAAGCCTTTCCTAGGGGTTCACATCTTCACCACATTGGTGGTCTTCAGCTAACGAGGGGTACCTTCCCTTGGGTTCCTCGTAGTGTCCAAGTGTAGACTAGGCCAATGTTGGCATGATCATAATTCTTACACCTCTGTGTTACCATCTACAGAAGGCATGAAGGGAAATTAAAAGCTTCGTCAACTGTATATAGACTGATGCTCTAGTAACAGTGACACGGTATTGAGCTCAATTTGGATGGTTCAGTTGTCGATCTGTTTATCGTATGTAGCAATATCTCTTGCGAGTCCTGTTAGTAATTGACGTAGGTTTTCCCACCGTTAAAGTTTATATATCGTAATTGGTTTATGTCTTTTAAGCCGAATTGCTACGAGCTATGCTCTTTGCAAGCTGCTTATACACGTTTCCACTCTTTGTATACCCCATAGGTTGGAGGTATTATTGGGCTCCATAGCAAGTCGTGGCATCACGCTTCCGTTCATAGGAGGCCCTTTAGGCAATCTGGTGCTAGTCAGTGCCTTTTTGCAGTTTAGGGTATTTCCTGTCAAGTGAAATCCCTTCGGTGTCCCAACCGAGTGTTCGTTCTAGCTCCCGTGCTCTTATCATAATGCTTTATTCGACCGTTATTAACTCAGACACCCTTCAAGGATTGCTCCTGGGTGTTGTTGGTTACGCCGTTACGTTCAGCTAATATTTATGATATGTTGTGTCTACTATACCGCCTTGTGGTATTGTATTGAGTTATTCCCTTTAGGGTTACAACGTCTCCCGTCCTTGGGTAGACTGTTTATACCTTCTCCTAATGCTTAAGACTAGGTTCAATATTCTCTCTAATGATGGATTATACTTCATGGTAATCTTGTGATCGCTCTTGGGAACTCCGCCCCGTTTGTTGAGCATTGTTAAGTTCACGTTAGGCATTTGCCTTACTGTGTTTAGGCTGGGTATCCCATCCAGCTGTCAGGTAATTGCTTGAATTATTTGAGATATATCCAATGTCTATACTTACTAGTCTGTGCTTTTTGCACTTCCCAATCTTCATTCCTTATCTTCAGATGGATTCTCTGAGTTCCTTATACTTGTTCCTTAACTGAGTTCCCTTCTCCTTGATTGTCTGAGGTGTCTAGTTGTTCTGGATAAAATTTACCCATGGTCTGTAGAACGGAGTTGACTACTTCCCGTGTGTCGTACACTACATGTATACATACGTGGGGTACCTTGTTGATACGTTACCACTAACCCGACTACTTGTCAGGCCCACAAGCTCCTTCGGAGTGCGGTCGTCCCACATCCCGTAATTGGGTACACCCGTAGTGTTCGCCACACGCCTAGGTGAAGTATTCTGTCGTCAACTCCTCTTGTATCATGGTATGATACTCACCGTAATTCTGTTGGTTTGGTTTTAAAATCCAAGGTTTAAAATAAGGTTTGTGGTTTTGAAAGAAAAGTTGTGTTTAAAAATCATGGTACGGTGTTAAAAGAAGTTCTTAATGGCATGGCCATATCGGTGGTTTTGACCAAGTCCAGCTTCCTGCTTACTGGTATGTCCTTTGTACAATGGTCGGGCCGTCAAGCCTTCCCAAGGTTTCATTCTTCCAGTTTTTAGGATGTGTAATCCTGTAGTCGCTTCATTACGGTCACAATACATTACTATGTACTTGTGGTGTGTTAATGTTCCTCTACATATTCCTGTTCTTAATGCACTTGCCGTGGCAAGTGCGTTGTACTGGTGGTTTTGGGGTAGACCTATACCGGTCACGGTATGGTTTCCACTGGTATTTGATAGTCTTGTTGACTCTTCCTTCGTGCTTATTGATCATTTACTTAGGTTAATTACTCTTCTGAGTAACTTCTCAGTAAGTTTGACATGGTTGTCATTGATCAGGGTACTTCTCCAATCCTTGGAGGTTCCCCTTTTGATTTGGTTGTGTCTTTCCTTGTTGCTTGTTCCCACACGTTTGTTGTGGTTACTGAGCCTGAGTTGGTTTAGGCACTATGGTTGTAGTTGCATTAGATTATATCTTGTGAATGTTCTTGTAGCTGTCTGAGCTATGTTGGCCAGGTTTGTAACCTTTTTGGCGTTGTAGTTTTGGAGTCAATCACTCCCGACTATGTCCTTAGCCAGCTAGCATACCGTTGGTGGTGTTGCTTGGCTATTACTGTTGTCCCACAGACTTGTGTCTCGGTTTCCATTACTGCTCCTTTTCCATTTCGTTGCACGGTTAGTGCTTCTTTCCCTGCTTCAGGTTGTTAAGCTAGGTTCTGCGACGGCTAAGCATGTCGCCCCATGCTGTGGTAAGTTATAGCCTCCTTGTGGTTGAGGTACTCATTCCACCGCCTTTAAGTGCGGGTATTGTTGTTCAACCGGGATCCATCTCCGGGTCTACCATTTCTTGGAATCTACTATATGTCAGGTTCTTTCCTCTTGTAGGAATATCTCATTACTGCCAGATCGGGTTTTCCCGATTATGAGAGGGCTTTTCCTCTCTTGGCATCCTTTCCCAAGTTATACAATGGGGATGCGGTGGGCGGGACTGGTGTTGTAGGTATCCGGTACTCACCGGGAGTTCCTAACTAGCATCTCTCTAATGCTATCACTCAGCCCATAGCCCTAAGCTTCTAATTCCTAACTCGGTATTTGCTAAACTCGGTATTTCCAGTCATCAGAGCGATACTTCGCTCTGACACTGCTTTTTGTAACACCCCTACCGCTAATACTGTCATTACCGTCCAATCTCCTTATACAATCCAGACTCACGCAGCGGATACTTACATACATACAGTGGGTGATACAATGCCTTTAGCAACCCACGTGA
Source organism: Limonium bicolor (assembly GCA_023374045.1). Taxonomy (NCBI): domain Eukaryota; kingdom Viridiplantae; phylum Streptophyta; class Magnoliopsida; order Caryophyllales; family Plumbaginaceae; genus Limonium; species Limonium bicolor. Next base: position 89,159,670 of record CM041781.1, on the reverse strand, counting down.
CTAACAAGGCTATTACTACTACTACTATATACAGCATCAGTCTGATGGACCGGAATATCCGAGTACTACACACTTACAATACATACTCCATTTACCGAATCAAATACTAGAACTTCCCATTCATTTCAATACTCCATAAGTTCAATACAATATAATACACCGAGTTTACTAAGTTCCTTATACAAATACAATATCCTTTTCAATTCCATTCCTACTCACTAAGAGTCTACATCTACCCATTCCTCGCATCTACATACTTACAATGCACCTGGTGTACCCCTTCGGTACACTACTACTTCAAGACTACAAGTTCAATACTATTCTCTACAATCTACACTGCCACCGGTCTCTTACCGCGTCCATGTCTGCTTCGGGTACCTGCACACTAAAAACGTTCCCCCTAGGGGGTCAGCTTTCGCTGCATATGATAACCGCATACCCCGCATACTAGTGAGGGTATGCCGACCACTTGGTCGAATACATGCGATTGATTTCATTCAAACATACATACATGCTCTTATACACAATACTATAATACTTTTACGCAAGGAGATACACGTATACACTCCAACACATACAAAGAGATTACACAAGTCCAACAATACTTACTTACCTTCTTCCAAAATACACATTCACGATACATGCACAATACATACTCATTACATACTCAATCCATACACCATACATATATAATGCCCAATACTTGTTAGCTTCATTTGTCCACCCGGGTTAATCGGGTGGAGATTACTCTTTTACTCGTTACACAATACTTACGCATACATACTCATACTTTACTTACTTACTTACTCAAGTCAAGTCATCGGGACCTCCGGCCCGGGGACTACTCTGTCCCACCACCGGGATTTACTTGGTTCACCAATCCAAGATGCTACCCATTTAAGGGGTTTGGGCCGTGGACCAGTTTAAGAACCAGGAATCGGATCCAACCTCTTGTGTCTCCTCATCCTCACGCGTGGCCGAAACTATATCAGACTTCTACTCATTCCAATTTATCCAATACTTAAGTTAGGAGTTAGGTAGTTAGGAATTAGTAGAAGTCATTCATTCAAGCCACATACACAAATATATTGCTCAAGTACACATCCATACAAAATACAATATAAAATACAAGTACACTACTTATTACAAATGCACCCCATCATCATTCATATATTTCATGAATTATACAAACTATTGTTCAAGACAAATATCAAGAACAACGTAAACAAGCACAAGTAGGTGCAATGTAGTCCGATTCATGCCTTTATCTTATTAGGTGATCAAATAAGCACACAAATCGGGGTAACCAGATTAGGATATAGGGCATGAAGAAATCATACCTTTTTCTGAAATCTACTTTACCGGGTGTCTCCTTGTTCCTTAGTCCCTACTTGTTCCTCGAGTCCTAGTCTCGAACCAATGACTACATGCCAAATGGTTCAATTAATACTAAGTATCACAATACATACATAATTACTACTCCCGTACTTACCCCGTTATCCCGTTATTTCGGTTTAACTTAATGTTCTTAAATTCACAACTTTCTTAATCACTTCTCAAACTTGTTTACACTTTTTAGGGCCCTTAAAGGTCACCAAACAAGGCCTTAACCACTTCTAAAACCATTACCCATCAATCCCCCATCATTTACAACCTTTAAAGTACATACGGTGGTATTTTGGGCATGGTCCGGGACATGGTCCGGGTCTAAAGTCCCGGACCAATGCTCTGCATCAGTCTCGGCCTATTTTTACTACTGGTCAGGGAGTTGGTCATGGACCTAGGTCCCGACCACCTGCTATGTCGAGTTTCGGGGCATTTTTAAGGTCTGTCCGGGACCTTATACAAGGGCTAGGTCCCGGACCCTGCTAAAACCTGCTACTAAGGTGATGTTTCAACCCCAAATCAACCCTTAATCCACCCCTAATCATTCCACAAACTTCCCACAAGTTTCCTACATGTTTAAACACACTTAAACACTCACTAAAACTCCTTAAATCCATGGTCCAATACTTACTCAACTTCTTGTTCAAATTCTACAAATTTCCATTCACATTTTCATACTTTGCACACTTGTGCATTCCTACACCCCTCTTTGCATTTTTCATTTTGTTCTAATGCCATCTTACCATTCTAATTCATTTCCCAGCAACTACAATATCTATACCCAAGTCCAACACTCTTTTTACCAATTCTTACACAATAATTTTTCCTAACTTCTCCAATGCATTTTTATACACTTTGCTACAGATTTTACACTTCTTATTTCTCATACTACAACTACCACTTCATCACTACTAAACATACCTACTCAATCCAATATACACCTTGGTTCTCCCATTCACCAAGTCATTCTTAAATACATAATTCCTACCAAAATTTCGCCATAGCTCACCTACTTTTCTTACTTCTCCACATACACACTTTTCATCAAATTCATTCCTAATCTAGCCACACCCATACAAGGGTCCTACCAGTAACCAATACAATGCCAATTCATCAATACTTCCTCAATCCACAATGCTAATACATATATACAATACACTTGGCCCTAAGGCCTATAATTCACATACTAGTTCACAAATACCCAAAATTCTAATACTACAATACCAATACAATATTTAGGGTTCTTTAAATTGGTTTACCCATTCCCATTACTCTAATGCATTAAATTTACCATTCAAGAAAGAGCTCTTACCTTAAGCTCTTATTTCCTCTTTTCTTTTCCACTTTTTCTCTTCTCTCTTTCTTGCCCAAATCGTCCATATGGGGAATGGAGTTGCCAAACTCCATTCCCATCATCCAAGCACACAAAACAATTACAATTAATATACTAACCCTTAAATTAGTGCTAGTTCATTGAATTGTTTAAAGCAAGATTTCTAGGGTTTACCTTTGAAGTGTCTTAGGAGGGTTTTTAGCCCTTGGTTCAAGAAGGTGAATCCACCACCATTGCAAGGTTGATATTATGCTCACAGGAGAGAGAGAAAATGGAGTGTTACAAGGAGGTAAAATCGGTTATAAGCAAGGATGGAGAAATATGAGTTCTTTCATGGAGATTTTTACCTTAATGGAGAGAGGAGACTCCAAGCTACCCATTGGTGCTATTTTCTCTTTGAATGGGGTATACCCACGAAAATGAACTTCCTCATTTTTGGATTTTGAAAAGAGAGAAGTGTAGAGAAGGATGAAGGGAGTACAAATATGTAGTTATTTTTACCTTTGGAGTTCAAATGAAGGTGGAGCATGGATGGAAAGATGAGAAGCCATTGAAGCTTCTCCTTGGAGCTCCAAAATCACCCATTCCAGAAGAGAGAGGAGGGAGAACTCGGATGGTGAGGGAGGAGGGAGGTGAGAGAGTAGAGAAATGAGTGAGTGAGGAGAGAGATTAGGGATAAAGTAGTTTTTACTTTATTGCTTTTTGCTTTTGGCTCTCTTATTTAATTAGCTAGTTACATGTGTGTGTGAGGGAGTTATTTGACTGTTAAAAACCGGCCCCCTACAGTTATACTAGTTGGAGCGTTTTTCGTCTTTTACAGAAAATGCTCGTTATTTACCCGGTTTCGGTACTATTCACTAACCGGACCCGTTTTCCGGAATTTTCTCATTTAATTATTTTTATTGACTATTAAGCTTCCATAGATGCTTAATAATTATTATTTAATGATTTATAATTTTTACGGGTTCATTTGACCACTTAAACTCACGTTTTCGCGTTTTCTCGAAAAACGTGCGCTAAAGCTCTATTAGCGTTTTAATACGTTATTTGGATCCATTTTCTTCAGGAGTTGTTCCCATATATTATTTAGGCCTTATTAAGCCTTTAGAATCCATATAATACGCTAACCGAGGTCTCATACCTCCTATGGTTATTTAACGCTTATTTAGCGTTTTTCGCTTTTTAAGCGTTTCTTTATTTCTTTTGGATTTATTTTCCCTTACCAATATTTCTTAATCATTATTAGGCTCTTAAATAAGGATTAGAATAATCTTAATCACTATATTTAAGTTCGGGGTATTTCAGTTTTTGTCATTCTTGTTGTTAATAGACTGGTATTTGGGAATATTTATCAAACTTATAGCATATAAAATCGTATTTTGTTCCACTTTTTTTATTGACATAGGGAACGTTAACAACAACAATTGGTGGTGCTTTTATTGCATCTTGATAAACACTATGACATATTTACCAGTGTAAGTTTGTATAGATGTGTTATTTCTTGTTAGAAAAGTTTGCTTTGTACAATTCTTGCTATACCAAGGATTTAATTAATATTCATAATGCAGATTGACATGGGAATACTTATTAATCTTTAATTTCTATTACAGAATTAGTACGTTGTGTGATATAATGTGTTATGTATCATTATGTGTTTGTTTAGGCATTGCGTGTAACACCCACACTTTACTAAGGGCAGATCATCCAACTTATATTAGTATTTTTAACTTCACAGCGGAAACTTACAAAATTCTTCCCTGGGTTTTACCGCCACATCCACACACCTACTGTGGATGCTAAGGCTAGACAAACTAGTACACCCCTAACCAAAAATGATTACCTTCCCTTACAACTTATCTTCCCACCAAAACCTAAGTAGAACATACTTAAAAAAACCCCGCTGTCCAAAACATAAGTACACAACAATGTTGCTAATGAAAGTATGCAAAATATTTCTTCACTTAGTTGACTGTCATGGTTCTCATCCTAGCTTGCCTCGTGGCAGGGCGATAGATTAAGTCCTTCAACATGGTCTTCCTGGTGATAACTACTTGGACTCTTGAAATTAGCCCCAAGTTTTCACTAAGTAGACATCTACAAAATGGATAAAGGTGGATTCGTCTCCCTCCCACTTGACCATCCATATAAGATCAATCTACAACCATAAAACCACAGATAAACTAAGTAATTCTTGTCACCACCTGCAAAATTCATTTTAGTTTATAAACTACTTTAAGATAACTTAACAACAAAAAAGATATAATAACAAGTAACACCATCAGAAACCATACAATAACCTTACCAAAAAACAAGACATATTCCAACCAAGAAGTTACCATCTCAATTTTAATCCAATTTAATTATTTCACCAATCCTTGAGCACACCGGTCTTTTGAAAAGGGCACTAAGACCCTCGGCCCCTTGGACAATTATTTCCACCTCACCCCATGTCCTTAAGTGTGCACACCCCCTATAGGTCACCATCCCCTAGAGTAGATCATGATGGCTTGCCCGCAATACATTGGTAGTGGGAAAAATCAGTGTCTGGCCTTCAAGGGCTCATCAACTTGTGTAACCAGGTTCCATAGTCAATACCAAGTGTTTAGGTCATCCCACCACGTCATTATACTTATTCAAACATCCACACAACATACCAAGCATATCAAAGCATATAACCACCATTAAACAAACAATAATCAAGTTAAAGCAACTTTAAAGTACCTTAAGAACAACACCATAGTTAAGGTCTTACCACTATGTAACTTCGACCTACCTCTTTACCAATAAAATATCATCCTATTTTGAGTAAATATACACGAAATAAAGGCAAGATACCTTCAAAAACATCCTCGTAATTTTAATAGAAACCAGAAAGGTCTTAAAGCATGGTTTTAGCTTTTATCTTATCTTTAAGTCATCAACAATCAACTTGTGAACTTACCCACGAACTGGAATATTGAAGAGTGATAATTATTCATCATGTTAAGCTTAAAAAACATGGATGTTACTCATGAAAAATATACACACAGCCGGCTCCAAGTTAAAGCACAAAATTAACCAGAATTGACACTAAGAAAACAAGGGTTGCTCACAAAGATTCCCAGACCTTATCAGGGCATACCATACACCAAAATCACCATTGAAGAATCTAATTTGACACCATGAAAATATGTCGAATATAACCGCAGCCTAAGCTGTCAAAACAATTCAAAACAAGAATGTAGTCAGAATTGACACTTAAAGAAAGGTTGGTTGTGCACAAGAACTACCTGGATTATTATTGCCATAAAAATTCACCTAGTTTAGGTACTTGACTAGGATGAAATTATTCTCTAAGAACTTCCAATAAATCACCCTATACCACCTTGAAATCTTCTCACTTTTTCTCGGTTCTAGCACCTCCTTGCTCTCGGTTTTGGACTCCTATGCATGCTGACTTGCTCTACTTTTTGGCTGGTGTTTCTTTGTATTATAACAGGTTAGATAATTATATTGGTGTGAGGAATGAGGCCAGGTCGTGGGTATTCTTATATATGCAAGGAAAGATGACTTAATACTTAAGGTTAGCTTTCTTAAGGTGACACATAATATTACACATTCTCTTCTCCTATTGGACCTTGGTTTGGCTGAGTTAAATGAAGAGGCATAAGAGCTGATGAGGCCAAGGGAGGTCGGCAAGGGGGCTGGTCATAATGACCTGAAACTTAATCATGACAAGCATTTGATGTGGCCGATTTTCTAAAGGCTTGTTTGCCTTGTCTTGGCTGCCTTTTGGAAGGCTGGGTTTGGTAACTTGTCCTACTAATGTCTAAGTGCAAATGGAAGTGTATACACTTCTGGTTACAGCCTATTCTAGGCGTCATTTAAGGGTGTAAAAGGGAATAAGTTGTTTAAAGTGTAAAAAATGAAGATGTGGCTCCCCTTTGGGTTAGAACATAGCCTATGACCTAATGAAACCTCCTACTTATGTGTATGGTTCCTATTGGACAGAACGTTATCCAATCATTTCATGACACCTCGTGCTTCCCGACATCTCGTGGTTCCCGAAATCGCGCGCTTCCCGACACCTTGTGCTTAGGTTAACTAGGTTTCCCCCTCATGCTTACTACCTACTAGGTCACCACCTCGTGCTTACCTAAACTAGGTCATCATCTCGTGCTTAACAAGCTGCTTAAGGTGTTTCCTAAGGAGAAAAGTGATTATGATGGAGTAAAACTAGCTATGGGAGCATTTCCGGCTACTTGGGTTTTACCGGGTCTTCTACGGTCTTCCAAGGCTTTCCATCTTGGGTTACTAGGGTTTCTTAGGGTTTTATTAAGTTTCCAAGGCTTTCCTAAGGTTTTCAAGACCATTTCCGGGATATCTGGGACTTTCAGGAACTAGGGTTTCTAGCGTTTCCGGGAATTCCGGGAATTAGGGTTTCTAGCATTTTTGAGACTTCCGGGACTTTAGGGTTTCCTCATAACTTGGGGTATTTCATTGCAGTTGTATTGTTGATAATCATTATAGATTGTTGTTTTTTTATTCTACTTCTAGGAGACTCTAAGCAGCATTTGTCAAGTTTGAACAATAGTAAAACTCTTTAAAACTGACTCACATAGACATACGTGATTTAAAATACTTCCACCAATTTTATAGTATAAACTTTTCAAATATTGAAACATGGAACTAAATCAAATCTAATTTTATAATAGTGTTCAATACAACTTGGAATTACGAAGTATGGCTAATATGTCATGCGATATATGTATGATATTATTGGAATGTTCGGTTCAAGCATCACTATGTTGATGGTAATAATCTTGTTTATAAGTTATTTGAACATTAATTTATTTCTTAGATTTTGTATGATGTGCACATTTTTTTTTTTTTTGTATTTGTTTTGAAGGTATTTGCATTTGATGAAGGTTATCCCATGAATGCAATTATTGAAGTCACTAAAGAGATGACAAAGTTTCTAATGGACACATGCTTATCTTGATGGTGGACATGGTTGATTTGTTTAGTCATGTGCAACGATTAATGGTGGAACATTTTAATTTTGGTATACATATAGAGGTGTTGTTAGATTGTTGAGAGATTAATATAGAGATTGATAGTGGTTAGTTTTTAGATATGATATATAATGTGGTTGAACGTGGATGAAACTCGAAGGAGGTATTGTTGTATTGTTTAGAAAAGTTTAGTTTTGTAATGGATAGTTTTTGGATATTGAATGTGAATGATTTGATATGTTAGATATTTTGAGTTTTGAAAGTTGAATGGCAATACTGTTGTTAAAAATGGAATTTCATTGTGTGGTGGCCTTTTGGAAAAGTTGTGTTTAGGTACTTATTGGTGATGTAAATCCTATAGTGAGTGTTGATATGAAAGTTTATCATCTTTCTGAGGCGGTTGTATATTATAAGTGCCTTAATACATGAGACTTATGTGGAAGGTCTTGAGGCGCTTCTAGTAAACAATCGCCTCAGTTAATATTGGCTTCATGTGAGGCGGTTAACAAGTGCCTAAAAAAGGCAAAAACAACCGCCTCAAAAAACGTTTTTTCTACTAGTGACAACAAGCACACAAGCCCAAGGAAAACCCCAGGGGGCATTCAGACTACATGACACCATACCTTATGACAAGCAAACAAATCGTAATCAGTATACAATAGCATTTACATAAATAATTTTAATTGTTGTGAGCACTCATATCTTCTTGTCAGACAAAACAAGCAAGCACAAAAACCCAGGGTAAACCCTCGGGGTAATCAAACTAGATACCATCTACCGGTTTAAGACAATACACACACATTCAGCATAAAAGCGAACAAACCCAAGGCAATCATACAAAACTGTTTACATGAATAAGTATAATTGAGTGAGCACGCATATCTTCTTGTCACGTAATACAAGTAAGCACACAAACCCAAGGCAAACCCTTAGCGACATTCATACAACGCGATACCATACCTTATACCTGCGGTCTAAGCAACCGTCCTAATCCGTGTGGTAGGTTATCCAAGCCCTAGTGTAACACCCCAACCGCTAATCCTATGCTTATCGTCTAATCGTCCTATTAATCCTACGAGTTCGCAGCGGAATTATTACATACTTACTACGGCGGGTGAGACAATGCCGCTAACCGCCCATACGGCTAGCAAGGCTACTAATACTTACAGTCACGGTCTGATGAACATAACATACCGAGCTACTAATATAATGCATACTGAATACAAAATAACCTACTTACATTCTTGGATCACCGAGTATTTAAAGTATTACTTTACATCCCTTACCACACTTCCCAAAAGAATGAGTTTCTATCTTTTGCTCATCTATACCAATTCCCTTCCATCAATATCCAAAAAGGTGTACCCCGTGGTACACCGGCTAATCAAAAGCTACAGCCATGTACTACTTAGTACACCCATCGTAAATTCAATGTTTACATTCCAAAAAGAAGATAAAGAAATAGAATGGAGTCTTCACATCTTCATCAATCTCGAGTACCTGCGTGTAGTAAAAATGGTGCCCCAAGGGGCTCAGCAAAAGCTGCATATGGACTCCGCATATACCGCGTGCTAGCTAGGGCACGCCGACTATTTGACGTCCACTAA